>JAHWFP010020296.1:0-27430 GCA_023313725.1 Lithobius niger
CCCCTCAAGCCACAGTTATAGAGATTACGGAGAATCCCATAACGCCAGGTCGTATCATAAGCCTTCTCCAAGTCAAAGAAAACCTGAACCAGATGTTGACGCAGGCGAAAAGCCTCCCTCACATCCGATTCAAGGGCAATCAGATGATCGATGGTTGACCGAAAACGTCGAAAGCCACACTGGGACGCAGATAAGAATCCGCGTGATTCCAGCACCCGGACCAACCTCTCACTGACCATCCGTTCCATAAGTTTACAGACACAGCTAGTCAGAGCGATTGGGCGATAACTGGAAGGAGCAGTAGGGTCTTTGCCCGGTTTCACAATCGGGATGACCACTGCTGTCCTCCACGCTGCCGGAACAGAGCCTTCTGCCCACACACGGTTGAACATCTCCAGCAAGAACTGCTGGGAGGCAAGAGGCAGATGTTTCATCAGCTGATAGTGAACATCATCAGGCCCTGGGCGGAGTCATGCGACTTGGACAAAGCTGAAACAAATTCCTGCCTGGTGAACGGTAAATTGTACTCCTCTAGCCCGTCGGAGCGAAAGTCTAGAGAGTGAGCCTCTTCTCTACGCTTTATTCTGAGGAAACCAGGATCATAATGGTTATCACTCGAGACCCACGCAAACGCAGACGCAAGACAGTCGGCGATATCCGGCATAGAAGAGATCACGGAATTCGCCACCTTCAGCTGTGAAACCGGGGAAGACACGTTCCTCCCCGAGATCTGGCGCACCTTCCGCCACACCTGCTGAGAAGGCGTGGAGCGCGTGATCGACAAAACATAAGCTGTCCACGAAGCACGTCTAGCCTCACGGATGACATACCTGGCACGGGCACGACAGCGCTTAAAGGCTACAAAATTGTCAGTAGTTGGGATGACCGTAAATGCACGCAACGCTCGCCGGCGGGCCCGAATAGCCCGCACGCAAGCTGGCGTCCACCACGGAACAGGAACCCGCCGCGGCTGTGTGGACGAACGCGGGATAGTAGCATGAGCAGCAGCAAGGACCACGTCAGCGAAATGAGTGGAAAGTTCATCCACATCAGAAAAGTCCTCAACCGCACGCTGAAATACAGCAGCCTCAGCAAAGGCTGACCATTCAGCACGTTTAAGCGCCCACCGGGCTGGCCTGGAAGCCACAGAACCCCCTTGTGTCGTGGACAACACAACGGGGAGGTGATCGCTTCCATGCAGATCGGCAGTGACAGCCCAAGTGAAGTGAACTGGGACGGCAAGGGAGCAAAAGGCTAAGTCCACCGCTGACCAATTGCCCGTGGCCAGGTTACAGTGTGTCATGGCTCCATCGTTCAGGATGCAAACGGACCCCCTCTGCATCCACTCCTCAAGGATCCTGCCCTTGTTGTCAGTATCGGGTGTGTTGTTGTTGTACACACCCGGTCCGAGGTGTGGGAGACAAGACATTACTTGGGGAGAATGACATTACACAGGGTGACAACCCGTGGGTGGGACGATGTGAAAATACATTAGTTTGGTAGAATAATTTACACGTCCTGATGGGAAGTGGTGGTACTGTGGGGTCGGGGTCATAGTTTGGGGGTCACAGTCGTAGGGGTCAGCCAGTTGGGTAAGATCTAGTGGGGTGAGGGGAGGCATCACTTCCGTTCACGTGTGGGGAGATGATCCACTTCTAGTAACGTGAGGGTGATGACATCATTTCAGGTCACATGGGGGTTGGTGTTGAAACTTCCGGTTATGTGTGGGGTGGGTGGATCAGATGAAGTCACTTAGAGTTAGTTATGTGAGAATGATAACGTCACTTTCAGTCACATGGAGTGATGATGTCACATTGCATGTTTGTCTGATGCTTAAAATAACCTTGTTCCCTACTAGTGTCTGTGATTAGTTTCTTGCGTAAGTTAAAAATTATGTTTTGTAGGTTTTGCGTAGTAAATATGTCTGAAAATATCACTTATGCAGTGATTTTTCCAAGCAGGTTGGTACTTAAAGACATTGGTACTGAACCGATCTTGAAGATAGGAACGAGTTTTATTTCTTTAGATAAAGTCAAAAGGATAAAAATGCTATTTCGTCCTCTGACGCCAGTTTAGTTCTCTCACTGCCTAGCATTGCTTTGATGAAACAAGATTCAGGTGGTATTGACTGTACTGACTTGGGGGTAGAATAAGAGCTGCATTGCTTTAAGCTCAGTCGACCATATAGACAATCGGGTAAAACGAACGGAGAGTACCATTGTGGCCACCCATATGTCCTACAGACGTTTAGTTATTTACAAGGCTCTGCTTAAATGAAGCAGTGATTCAGCATTAATGGCATGTTGTCACAGCGGAAACCCTTAAATCCGATCTGGCACCGTTACAAGCTGTGTATGATACCATTCACCTTCACAACCAGATGCCCGAAGATAACCAAATTTTCACTCAGTAATGAAAAGAGAATTAAATTAGGTTTATTTCTTAGAACAAATTACTTTGCACATTCCTTCACTTGCTGCAGGCAATCACTAGATAGGGCTAGATTCTACAGCTTTCAATTCGTTGAACCTTTAAAGACAGGTCTGGTGCGATTGCAAAATTCATTAATCTGAGAATGGTTGAGCAGACTTTTAAAACTAATTTCGGAAGTTTTCAGTTCCGCGTATCAATTGCAACCCCGCTATGCCCGGTACAAGGAAGAACGCCAGAAGGATGGTAATTCAGGGTTTATTCCAGGGCCACGCGGTCTGTCCTCAGGAGATGTTGTCCAATGGTTCAAGGATGCTCTGATCAGGGCTACTAACAGAGTGGCACACTTCAGAAAGAGTTCTTAGCTGGTTAGGAACTAGCTCCCAGAGTGAGGCTGCAAGGGGCTGCAAGGCCTTAAGTACCTAGAGCTGCAGCCAGTACCTGCCACTGGTGGTGCAAGGTACTTCCTGTACTATATCCTGGTATCCCATGATCCATCTCTGCTAGCAGCTACCCCTAGGGGCAGGCAAGGCCAGAGCCATCCAGACCACTGATCCCCAGGGACTGGACCATACATCAAAGTACATAGCATTACTGGAATACATGAATAAAGATACAGAGTGTACAGAATATATAATATGGAGCCATAGCATCAAGGTAAAGAGGCCCACTAAGGCCCTAGCTTAAAGAGTACGAGGAAGCTGTGGAAACCGTCGTTGCACAATTCTTGGCCTTATTTACATTCTTAAACGCAAAAAGAAAATTGAAGATCCATTGCATACATAATTTGATGCAATAAGAACATATTTTTTTTCAATGTAGGTTATTTTGGTTGCTTTTCCCGCTAATAGTTGGGTCTTATCCTTTCCGCCCAACTCTTTCTTTCAATCTTGATGTTAAAGGTACACTCTTTTGAAAAAGTAAGTGAAAACTGAACGTAAGAGTAAGTAGAGAGTATATAAAGTATTTCGTGTCATTCAATAGAAAGAAAGAGGTGGGCAGACAGGATCTGAGCTATTTATTAATGAGGAAAAGTAAAAACATTCATGAGAGCAGGAAGTTCTGTCCAAGTATTATGTGTTTTGCTCGGTTTAATTGGTTGACTTGGTCCTAATGTTTCTCAGACAACGAATGTAGGTATATTTGGTTTGTTACGTTGTAACATACTATTATTAGGTTTGTTATCATTGTTGCCATTCTGCGGGATCTTGTCGTTGAGGACGGTTCTGTTCGAGACAGTGGTCACTTTTTGGTTGTCATGGCATTTTACATTTTGGTAAAAGAATTCCATACTTTTCAATTTTGAAAACTCTTGTGTAAAACAATCTAGTTTCACCTAATGCGATTAGAGAACAGGTAATAACAGTCCGCGCAATGACTTCTTGAATTTTTTACATTGGTTTCTTAGAATTTTTACAGAGTTTGCGATTAGGCATTGTACAAAGTTGCATGAAAGACAGTCATGAAATAACCTGGTGTTATGCTGTTGTCATAAAAGTTAACTTCGTCTTACTGATTTCGTATGTGTTACGGTGCAACCTTGACATCCAGACAAGATCCAGTATAGAGGACTGAGTGGTGACATGCTGTCAAGACAAATTACTGATCTGAGAAGATATAGCTGCAAAAAACGTCTTATAATTACGTAAAATCGCCTGTACTAGTGACAGTGATATTTTTTTGTTTCTATCCACAAAACGACGTACACTGAAAACACCACACGTTTCTACTTAGTAATTATATAAATGAATGCTTTACTAGTCGCTGAAAAATCGCCAACAAACAAATTTTTTTAAATTGATTTATTACGTATGGTGACACGAAGCCCACTGCTTATTTGTGACAACAATAATATAACAATATAACAATATTATAGTAGTATTTTTATTTATTTATTTAATCTTAAAAGGAGTCTATCAGCTTCAGCGCTATGCACTCCTCGTATAAACTTACTCTATCTTACACTAAAGGTACATTAGTATACCTTTTCTTTCAACAAACAATATCCATATACTTTGCCCTTTCCTTCATACAAATTATTCTTATTCTTATTTTAATTTATATTATTTATTTTCACTCAAAATTTTGAAGGTGGCACTTCATTCTTGTTTTCAGTTCATTATAGGTATTAACATTTTTTAGGTCATGTGGTAAGTTATTAAATATATTTATTGAGTAAAATTCTTCTCTAATCTTGCCGAATTTATTTCTCCACAGAGGAAGCTTCAGGTATTTACTTTTTAGTTGTGACTTGTTCTTTTTGGCATCAAGTTTATTTTTTAATTTGAAATAGTTCTTTAAGTTAATTACTATCTTAGTTGTACAATACTCAAGAGGTTTTGTGTCTTCCTAATTTCTTTTGTAGGTTTCTTTTTGATTTCATAAAATAAGGTTCTAATTACTTTATTTCGAAGTTTCTGTAATCTAGCAATTTGTGTTTTGCTCCCGTTACCGTAACTCTCAAGTCGATACAAGAAAATAGATTCAATCCATGCTTGGTAAACAGTTCTTTTGTTTTTGTTATTTAAACAATTTCTTAGGTTTTATAATTTGGGCATTAATTGCTTAACTTTATTAATGATCGTATTTATGTGTTCTTCAAAGCTCCATTTATTATCGATTGTAATTCCTAAGTATTTTGCTGTTTGTATTTTTTTTTATATTTACAAGTTTCCTTTTTGTAATGTCATAAAATAGTTTAATTTGTACATCTTTCTCAATAAGTTTTCACTCACTGATCTGTACATCATAGCTCACTTAGACGAAACAGTTTGCTTCCGTTCTCGTTATGCCAATATTAGAGCAATGACGTCACCTTCGTGATTCGTTGGCCTTTCATGGAAACACAAAGCTGCTAGGCTTCTCAATTTGAATTTTGCATCTAACTTCATTTATCAGTAGCATAAAAATGATGCTTAGGCCTATTTTATACGAAATACCAATGCTGCAGCAAACGAAATTACAGGTGTGATGACGAAATACGATGGAGGCTAGCATCTCTTTGCCAAATAGGGGAAAACATCGTCAACATTAACATCGTATAACGAAACATCGTAAATAGAAATTACCTCGTAAATCGAAATCGATATCATAAATCTAAATCAAACTCAAAACAAAAGCACTCGGGGTATAATAAGCGATAATTATTTTTACTTTCCTGGTATTGCAGTTGGTAGACGACCAGCCAATGAACAAATGAATGGCCCCGGTTCTTGTTTCAGTTAGGGTGGTTTTCTTTCTTTCTGTCATTAGGAAATGATGAATTCTCACAAGGGAAGTCTTTAGTGTTGGCTGTTCTTACTGTATGATTTTGGTAACACTATTAAAGAATGATAACTTACGATTGACTTCCATTTTGATTTTTGGTTTTGCACTGTTTAAAATATATGAAACCATTTTCTTTGTTCAATTTTACCATGTCTCAGTTTGGCGTGTGAATATCATTTATTTGATAGCACCGGTATGTGCAGCTGTAACATCTGATAGAATATTAGGGAACATGAGAGACCCGTCATGATCAAATTGAAGTAAAAATGCAATGTTTTTCTTGCAGTTCGTCAATTTGATCACAACAGTCCCTTCTTTAGAAAGTTTTAAAACACTGGTGTGCATTAGCACTTTTTTCCTTCCTGGTTGCCGGCTTCCATTTGATTGCCAAAGAAAAGAGTTAATAGAAAAGCTGAACCTAAGTGCCTTTCATTGTTGACGAATAGATTGTTAGTTTTGCTAACAGAATACAATTAAATGACGTAGAGTAATACATCCCCTGAAAAGTAAAATATTGAAAAGACAAAGACTTGAAAAAGAAAAGACTTCTCTACCAAAACTGAATTAAAATAAAATGTCCTTTCTTATTTATTTTCAGCTGAAAGTCACATTCGGTTTGCTGTTTTTAACGCATCTCGCAGCCATTCCATTCACTTTGCTATTTGTGTATCCGTTTGCACGTTTGGAGAAAATTGTCGAAAGAAAACTGAAAAGCCAAGTAAAGAAGCATACATAAATACATGTTAATGATAGTGGATATCTATAAACACAGTAAGTCGCTGATAAGTTAACGACCTTACGTCGATCATCAGAAGGTAAAATTATAATATGCATAACTGTTTCATAGGTCTGAAACATTGACAATGTAAAATAGTGACTGCTAACGCGAAAGCATAGAAAGCAGGATGTAAGGCTTAATGAAAATAAAAATCTTTAACATAAGTGAATAAGAAAAACCCATGTGTGGTGTGGTACTAACACAAAGTATAAGCGATGTATGGCCCCTGATGTCCAGAAAATACGGAAATGCAACACTGACACACACTGGCAGAGCCACCCGCAGTGACGTCATAAGGTGAACAAGGTGAGCAGCTGAGTAGTTGACTGAGATAAATGAACGTGGAATAGAATCCAATCACCGATCAACCCTGGTCGATGATTATTATTAGATTGGATTATTATTATTAATTATTATTATGTAACATTTTGCTTGTTGTTCACACAAGTTTCTTTGGAAACTTCGAGCTCTAGAACAGTGCAATAAAATATCATTCGAATATTATGCATAAAATATTAACTTTATCTACTTAACCATCTATTATTTCGTAATAAACAAGCCTATTGCATAAAAAAATACTTTTTACTAATTTAACCCAATTTTCAACCACCGAACCTACAGACATTAAAAACGTACAACATATTCACTGTCAAAAAGTATATTACTCCCATAATAATAATCTTCGTTAATAATGCTTTATTACACAGCAACTCATTTGTGCAAAGTAAACAGTTACACTTGAATTAATAACAAACAAATCTAGTCTGGTAAAAAGAAAGCCATTTACAACTTAAAATTAACACATTAAAACTACCTAAAATAAAGTTATTTTAAAATAAGACAAGTTTCCAAAGCTTGAAATTAAAGTTATTTACAATAAAAAAAATATTTGCATTATTGCATACTTGCATACAATCAACAATGCAAGAATATAAGCTAAAGTTAACTAATAACTTCAATTAAAAGAAACTTATTGAAGAAATAGCAATTTTTCAATGAATGCTTTAGCTCAGAAAAACGTCGAGTAAATGACTTACTAAGCTGTGCAAAAATGAAGGGAGAATAAAAGTTTTGGGATTTGGTGTCATAGCTGTTTCTAAACATGGGTGTTAGCACCATAGTTTTACTGTGTCTGTTAGGCCTTTTTAATTTCAGGCTTTCATACCTAGTTTTTTCAACAAAAAAGCTTTTCAACATAGTTTAATGTCGAAGTTGCGTAGCGTTAAGTATTTTTTCTTTCTTAAATATCTCTTTTTGTGGCCAGAACGTGTTACATAGCGAAACAATATCTTGGCAGTGTTATTTTGTATTTTTTGTAAATTTTGGATAAGATCTCAAGCTGCAAATTCATAAACTTCTGTGTTGCAGCGAAGATGGGAAGTTAGCCAAGCACTATTAGCAAGACCGGCATGCAAGGCTTATTATAGTGATTTTACACAGAATAATTTTTGCGTGCAATGTCATGCCGCGCCCCCAGATTTCACACGGAATGATGTGTGTGTGCTACGCCGTCCGATGCGCGCTGTGCCGCGCTGCTGGAGATGTTAACAATGCTTCATTGTAGTTAAAAAATTTGCCACCACCAGTTTTCGTCGAAACAAACGAGGCCTTTAAACAGACTGAAATCATGGACTTATATACTATCACCTTACGTGAAATCAAGTCGCGCTGGCCCTCCAGAACCTTCTAAAGGGGGCTGGCCGCGTCCGGTCATGGCCAGCCCCAGCCCGAGATGAATTATGCCGTTTGAATTATTAGAGATGGTTTGTGCAGGAGAATTTTCATGAAAAAGGATATCAGGAGCGGTTAATAAATTCAAAGGGTTCAAAAGGTTTTAGCGAACGTTAACCACTCCTGATCATTTGAGCAGCAGCTAACAATGTCAAAACGTTACAATGCTTCAACATGCAACAAGGAGGCGAGGCGCACAAGATCGGATTAGGATGGAACGATGCTTGGGCATGTGGATGTAACATTGTCATTGGATCTTGGATCTCGCTGTTCAGAACCAAAGAGCAACGATCCTAATTTTAACTTAAATCTTCCAGTTTTAAATCTTAGGGTACTAAGTCTATAATTCTGAGACGGCCACAAAAATGGGTGGGCGAAATCCCTTATTTAGTTCTTCAATGCGGGTTTTGGGAGGCCAATTGAATTGTTTCCAAATTGTTTTCCTCCATTGTTTGCAGTGATTACTACAACTGCCTGCGACAATGAAGAACTAAGTATGACTCAACTACGAGCTGACACTCGCTAAATCTAGAGACACGCTAGTGTGTCGCCATAAATAATAGACATATGGATGTAGCATAGCCATAGCCATGCATTACAAACAAAAGTGTGAGGAGAATGGAAATGCACATAATAAACCAAGCCGTACCAATGACAATAGAAAGGAAGAGAAAAAAACCAACAAATTAACTGAACCAAAAATGGCTTCGCTGTTTAGAAAATAAGAGTGTGGAACTGACAGTTGTAAAGGAACACAAATAAAAACGGTTAGAGTTCACTCGAATGAAACTAACTATAACTTGAACTCCAATTGATTGGAACAAACCAAAACAAATCAAATCACGAAATATTAAAACACCTGCATAATATACAAATTAAACACGCTTACACATACACTCTCACAGACACGGCCTATTTCAAAGACAAACTGCGTTCACTTTATTTCCAAGGAATAAAAAGAGTTCTTGTTTCCGGAAATTCGGTAAAATAAACGCCCTTAATAAGAAAGAACCTACATGTTTCACTACAAATGCCCACATAAAATACGCACATATCCACTCAAACGAAACAGAATTAAAACATGAACCCACTAACACAGACAGAACAAAGACCAAATAACCAAACGACTCTATAAAACACAAATTAAATACACTCACACACACTCTAACAGACATGGCCCAATTCAAATACAAATTACGTTCAATTTCTGATATTACCAAGGAATAAAAACAATCCTTGCTCCCTGGAACTGGAGTTCAAATTATAGTTCGTTTCATTCGAGTCAACTCTAATCCTTTTTTTTTGGACATTTACAACTATGAGTTCCGTGGGGTTACGAGCTCTAAATTTTTTTTTCTAAATGCCGAAGCCGTTTTTTTTCAGTTAATAAATAATCATTTATTTATTATTTAAGAGATAACTTTGGAAAAAAACTGTTTCAGCACAGTCATCAGTTTTTGAACGTGTTCCCTATGTTTATCAATGTTTATACAAAGCTATGTAGCTTCACCCTTGAGATCGAAACATTTTACAATTGTCATCGCTTTTGCCTATGAACAATAATAGTTTTTCTATCTATAATCACCATAATTATGTGGCGTATGATATTGTATACAGTTTTATTTTATTTTATTTTTAGAATAATTTGTTTGTAGAACACCAGTCACAAAAATTGTGCTGAATTGTGCTAATCATTATATCACAATTATAATGAGTATAAAGACAGATTACATTATCACCAAAGAGAAGGAATGTTGCTCTCCAAGTAAATCTTCCAAGGCATTTAAAAAATCTAAAACAACAAAAGACCCAATATTATGCTTATCGTATGCCAACTTCTTATACAGAATTTTCATTATTTAATCTGACACAGCTGCTTATATTTTTCAAACCGTTATTTAAATCATATCTAAAACCAAAACTGGTAAAAGGGGTCGCCAAGTTCCGAATCTTTCTTATTTAAACTCTTGTAGTTGAGCTGATTTTAGATTCATGGCTTAATTAGGCCATCGAAAATGTAACTTTACCGTACTAACCTTAGTCTTTACAATTATCGTTTTTTCCCCTAGTATATCAAATGTTAACATCACCCTTAACAATAATATTGTCAATTTTAGCTATCCCTTTTACAATTCCACCTAAATATTCTAAAACATGTTGGGAGTTTTCTCCAAATTTAATACCAATTTCTGAAACTACACTAATACCATTTTAAGTTCATTAAGTCAAGTTCACGCTGCAACATGTCCCAAATTTTTCTTAACTTCATAATATTGACATACAAGAGTTATTTGCCCATTGCAATTTTTTTTCATTTTATCATTCAACCAATTGATTCAGATTATATTTCCTTTACATATTCATTTTCATTATCCTCCATTAGTTGATATGCTTTTAGTTTGATCATTTTTGACCAATATTTTTTACAAATATTATCTCCCTCTCTCTCTCGTTCTTCTTTTCTCAGCAGATTTTTCCTTCTTTAAACCATACAAATTTATGGTTGTTGTCTCTTTCATATTGACTAGCGGAGTCGCTCGCTTTGCTCTCTCATTCCGCGTCGTCTCGCTCGCCCCCTCTCCCCTCCCTCCCTCGGCTCGCCTCCCCCCCCCCCCCCCTTGTTGAATTTGCCGATCGGTCGGTAGATGGCATTGTGTGTTCGCGCTGCTGGCCGTTGCATTCCGGGCGCAGCTACTATCTTAGCGGGGCTTGGCTGCTACTCTTATAATTTGCCGTTCCGTCGGTAGATGGCGGAGATGGCATCGTCTGCAGCTGCTGCTGCTGCAGATGCAGATGGCTGCTGCCTCTTTGGCTGCTGCCGATGGCTGAGTTGCGGAAGTTGTGTAATTATATATATAGATTGGTTTTTCAAAAAAGGGGAGGGGGATAGAGGTTTAATGCTGGTTCATTTGTGCCTACCTTAGTCACAGTGCAGTAGCCCGGGACACCACTATGCCACACAGAACAGAGATGTTAACCAAACCCCAAGTCTAGATCTTTTCTTTATCTGTACACCCCTCCTGCACAAATTAAAAAAAAAACCCGGACAGGAGGACAGAATCCCAGTAGCAGATAATGCTTGACCAGTCTGCGACGAACATAATGAGCTTCCACAAATCTGCTGGGTAACTGTTAAAACACAGTGTTTCAGGTAATTTTCTTCTTTTTAATACAGGTTAGACTTAGAGTATTGCACATTACATTTACTGCAGACACTGAGACACAACGCCTCAAATTGTTATTTTTTCGTGCAGGATGGTATTATGGTAAAATTATATACTTTTATGTTCAATCCAGAAAATTGACTTTTCTCATTATCATTTCATAAGTACGGTGCGAATGTTTTGAATCGTGGGTTTGGGCAGAGGAGAAATATTACACCCTCGTTTTGATTTGCAGGACCGAAAAAAAAATCTGCGACGTACGGCACCCATCACCGTCTTTCTGCTACTGGGGACAGAATTATCTTCCCATTGACGCGCTATGTCTTGCAGAAGGAGGAACAGCGGCGAACACCATGAAGATGCTGACAATCAACAATAGTAAGTGCTGTTAGCAACAAAAAGTGCCAAAACATTTCAGTTCCGGCAACAAGCTGCATATTGCACATGGAAGCTGTACACACATTGTAGTTTCCAAATCCACCTGGAGACACTCCCGGAGGTGATGACGTAATCCGTGATGATGTCATCAAAATGGCCACCACGCGATTTACTAAATCTCTATTAACTCCGGAACTATTTGATCAATCTTAACGTGCGACCTATTGTTGGAAAGATAATTTAATTAGCTAAAAGAAATACCTGAACAATGTATGCCGTAAATCTATTAGTTTCTGCGTAATTTGAAGGAAAACATATTATGACGTCCTCAAAACTGCCACCATGCGATATACTAAATCTCGTGTATCTCTGGAACTAATAGATCAATCTTATGGTGTAACCTATCGTTGGAAAGATAATTTAAGTTATTAAATGAATTGCCAGAGCATTGTTTGCTGTATATATATTAGCTTTTGTTTAACCCTTTATAGCCTGGTGTCCCTTTAAGAGGACGGCTACTGAACAGCAAAAAACTAAGTCCCAACGCGCAACGTGAGCTTTGTGAGGGGTCCCCGGGGACCCCGAGTAAAGCGAGCAGCAACAGCCCAGTAGCCAGCTTCCTCGTCTGCAAACCAAGTGAATGCCGGATCTAATCCCGCAACCGACCCAACTATCATGTGGGACTTAAATAAAAAAATATTCAGTTTGGCATGGACATTAAAGGGTTAATATACAGAAAAACATATTATAACGTCATAAAAATGACTACCATGCGATATATGTGGTATCTCCGGAACGAACATATCACTCTTATCCTGCGACCTATTGTTGGAAATATAATTTAATTTGCCAAAAGAACTGCAGTGACAATGTATGCCGTAAGTCTCTTTTGTTTAATTTGAAGAAAAACAAAATCTACACATAATTATTGCTACTGTGTGTAGTTTAAGTTGGTTTTATTGTGCGTTTTTTTTTTTTTTTATCTAGAATGTATTCACTTGTGCTGCACGCAATTGATAATATAGAACATAACACAGCCTTCAGTACATCGGCGAACTCATTCCATGTAACAGACATGTCTCATCTTTCAACCACCGGTAGGTATGTCTTTGACAACCAGTCTCAACCTAGGACAATCAAATAATAAAGCAGAATAGGCTTGCCCGAGTCCTCCACAAGTTTTCCTCATACGACTAAACGTTCATGTGGTGCACCGTTGCCAATGGTCGAAAAAAAAAACCATTGATACACCTGTGAAATGATGGACTGGTATAATCCACCAGAAGCAAGGCTGACCACGAAGGTAAACTGTTATCCTGGGTAGCCTTCCATTCCCGTCAAAACATCCATGAAGGTTTGAAAGGCAAATGCACATAAATTCTGCTCCCAGTATATGATGTGAATTCCTCATCCATAGTTCGCTGTGCCATGAACATTATGATAAGTATTCTTAACAAGATCAATTCATCACAGACACCAATTTAAGGCCGATCAACCATCACAAAACTGCACATAGAAATGGCTGTAATTTCAAAGATTGGCTGTGAGTTAGCAGGTAGTGGCTAGAATGAAAACTTTGTTCAAGCCTTTGTTGCAAAACCAGGAAGGGCAGATAGCATTCTGAAGTCATTGGCGGATGGCACGTAAAACAAAGTAGGTACGCACACAAGGTTAGCATCGCAGGCCATCATAATCTGCAGAATGAGGTTATCAGAATCAGGGTGATGACTTGACAATTCTGGCAGCCGTTAAAGGGGAGGCAACAAAAATCAGCTGAATTGATATTCTGGGATGGATGATAACTGCTGGGGTAATTACATAGCCTCTATAGACTTGCAAGTGTACTAAGATAGGTATGAGCTGTCATATTAAACAATTACTTTCCTGTACACTACCGTGTGCCTGTAAAGGCCACTGCTCAAGTGACGCACTGGGAACAGTATGACACAGCTTTAATAATTTACCGTTTCCAAAAGAACCACATACAAAACGGCAATAATTACATACACGTTACCTTTTCCTTCATATTAAACAAAAACTAAATTATTTACGGGATACATTGTTTAGGCATTTCCTTTAGAAGATTAAATTATCTTTCCAACGATAGGTCGTAAGATAAGATTGATCAATTAGTTCCGGAGATTCACGAGATTTAGTGTATTGCATGGTCGCCATTTTGAGGACGTCATAATGTGCTTTCCTTCAAATTACGTAGAAATTAATAGATTTACGGCGTACATTGTTCCGGCATTTCTTTTAACAAATTAAATTACCTTTCCAACGATAGTCCTCACGAAAAGATTGATCGATTAGTTCCAGAGACAATTGGGAATTAGTATATCGCATAGCAGTCATATTATGTTTTCCTTCAGATTAAACCAAAACTAACAGATTTATGGAATATATTGTTCCGGAATTTCTTTTAGCAAATTAAATTATCTTTCCAACAATAGGTTGCACGATAGGATTGGTAAATTACTTCCGGAGATAGTAGAGATTTAGTACATCGCGTGGTGGCCATTTTGATGACGTCATCACGGTTATATATGTCACTTCCGGGAGTGTCTCCCGGCGGATTTGTAAACTATAACATGTGAACAGCTTCCATGTACAATATGTAGCTTGTTGCCGGAACTGAAATATTTTTGCACTAACAGCATGGACTACAAGAACATGGCGGACCGTGAGTGGTTGGGAACACCAATGACATTCAGGAGGGATAACACTCCTCAATAGGAAGCAATGAGTACGGTTGGTGTGGCCAATACCCAAACAGGCTAACGTCACCTCTTCTCAGCGATTGGGAAGACAAGCTGAGTGCCATTCCTGAACAGTGCCTTTAATAGCCCGCAACTTACTACCGTCTTGTTAGTCCCACAAGGCATGCCAAGCGGCGAGTAATCTCAGATGTAGAAGACGTCTGAGGGAACAAGGCTCAAATCCCTATTGAGAGGAACAAAAAGGACCCTTGGTCATTCAGCAATGTCAGAGTGCTCATTCCCAGTTATCTTGATATTGCCCGGGATCCAACAGAAAATCAGTTATCCGCTTGTCAAGCAAGCGGTAAAGCAGATATTGGATTCTCTGTGTCAAGGGATTCCGATGATTGAATGCCACCAAGGACTCCAGAGCACACATGGAAGCACTAAAGATGATAAAATGTGTGCCCCAAAGATAAAGGATCCATTCAACAGCCAGATCGAGTCCCAGAAGCTCCACCAAGTTCTGACTACGACCCATCAGTGAAAAGCCGCCGATATCTGGCGTACTGATAACACAGCCGCCAGAAATCCTCCAAGTAACTTGCAGGTGGAGTGGAACTATTTGAGAGGAATGCCAGACAGAATATGAAATCCACTTGGGACATGCCAAGGGGCCACTGTGCTCAAGTCTCAAGATGCAGGGCATTTCAGAGGCCATCTCCCGACAGGGCTGCAGAAGCCTATCGCAGACAACAACCTTACCCATACTGCATCTGCCCCTCTGCAAGTCTGGTCCAAACACCATGGGCCGAGTAGGACTGGATCAATCCCCTTACCCACCCCGCATCTGCCGCCGCACAAGTTTGATAAAAAATCATGGGCCAATTAGGACTGGCTCAATCTTACTAATCACACAGCATACAGAATGGCTACCTGCTGCCTGCGAAATGCCAAAGGTGGCTCCGAGCCTTTAGCATAGAGGCTGACCACTGTAGATGTCCGAAACGCCCCAGTCGTCAAACGCATGCAACTGTGATCCAAGTGTATAACATCTGGAGGGGCGAGTCACTAGCTGAACCATAGACCATGCACGCATAATTAAGTTTGCTGCGATAAGGATTTGGTAGAGGTGCAGTATTACAGTGCGATTCACATCCCATGAAGTGGAACAGAACCCTTAGGGTGTTCTGGGTTCGAAAGGCTATCACTTTAATTTGATGTAGGTGTGCAATCCATGAAAGCCTAGAAACGAACATTAGACCTAGGAAACGTGGGTGGGAAAATGCTGAACATGACGAGAATTTAAGTGTTGTATTAGGTAAATTACAACACAGTGGTCTCAGGTTGGGTGTAATGAGGTAAACTATTTTGGTTTTAAAATTACTAGTAGTGGTCTCATGAACCTTCCCGAGACATTAGAAGCTATCAAAGATTGACTTGGTAATCAGCAGCAACTACGGTCATTTTAGTTGCAAAACGACTGGGAAGACTATAGCTGTCCGTCTGTCACCTTTTTAAACTGTGGAACGGTACCAGATATAGATAAACTGTTTTTATCATTAGACTCAGCATCCAAAAATTAGTTAAAAGAAATAAAAAAAAATGGATGTATAATTATATATGCAGAAGTTGTCCTAAAGTGATCGGAATAATGGCCGAGTGAGCCCATCATCTATGGAATTGTACCAGATAGATGTAAACGGTTTTTCACCCTTAGATTCAGCATGCTAAAATTAGTTAAAACAAATGTCAAAAAAAAACCCGGAAGTGTGAAGAAGAAGTAGCCTACACGTGACTGAAACAGTGGTCGAATGAGCTCATCATCTATGAAATAGTACCAGATAGAGACCAACGGTTTCCACCATTAGGTAAAAATTTAATTAAAAGAAATAAAAAAAAACTGGAAGTATGAAGCAAAAGTGGCCAGAAAGCGGCAGCAGTGTCAGAAACCCGGTACTAGGTAGTAGCTGCAGTGTTTAGGTTTTTATGAATTCAGTACTCAGAGTTTGTGCCCAACATGGCATCAGTCGATTTTCCACTAAACAACCTGTCGAAAAATGGCTGAAGCTGGTTTTGGAACGATTGTTGTGAGTCAGCATTCCAAAAGTTAAAAACAGTTTTCCAGACAGTGGAGTGGGTGCTCATTATGATGACGAATTGACGCTGAAGTCAGACAGATCATCCTATGGGGCATGTTTTCTTAAGTGAGGAGGAATGGCCTACATGTTTTGCTTCTGGCACCTTAATTGTAGCGGAAAAGGGCAATGCCCAAATAGATTAGAAGGCTGTTATGGCTGCAATAAGGACGCAGAGGTGGACTTTGTTTTTGAATGGTTATGTCTATGATGTTGAGTATGTCAAAGGGCCTAAAAATTGTCCAGCAGATGCTTTATCTGTGTTGCCTTCAAACAATAGTAAGTAAACTAAACGTGAGAGGGACACTGTTCAGGTCATGAATATAAAACAAATTGATTGTGTACCAGTTTTACCATGTCAACTAGAAAATTACAGAAAACAAGATACTGTGCGTTAAAAGGTTTTGTTGTGTACTAGGCTAGACTGGCCTCAGTAAGGAGCACTGATTCTGATCCATAACCGTTTGAAAGTAGGAAGAAAGAGCACAGTACTGAAAAAAATTGTTTATTTTTGGGGAGTCGAGTTGTTATTCCAAATGGTTTACGTACGAAAATCCTAAAAGAGTTGTATGTTGGTAACAGGGATTCGCCAGAATGAAGGAACTGACAAGTTTTCTTGTTTTGAGGCCTAAATTAGATTTGGACCTAGAAAGTTTGGTAAAATCGGTGATAGTTGACAGCAAGATAAGGAGGAAAGTTTTGTGGTCTTGGTCCAATGCTCGCTTCAATAGGCTTCACGCTGAGTTTTGTGGGCCTGTTAAGAAAAAAAACTGTATTTAGTTGTTGCCTGTGGGTTTTCTAAATGGCCAGAAATACTTTGCATGAACTCCACCACGTCCGAAAGTACCATAAACGTGACGTGAAAACTATTTTGTTCTGAAGGTTTGCCACGTGTCTTCGTGACAGACAATGGATCACAGTGGTGTTTGTCTGGATTTTCTGCTTTTATGAAAAGTAATGGAATTAATAGTATGACAGGGCTTCGTATAGCCATTCTATGAATGGTTTAGCTGAGAATTTGGCGAAGTCCTTTAAACGGTAATTTAATGCAGAAATTAACAGTGGTGCATCATACACACAAGCTTAGCCAGATTCTTGCTTGCCTATCGCATCATGCCCCATACAAAGACGGAAGAGAAGCCTTGCATTTTGCTGAAGGGTTGAGTGCTTTAAACAGCCCTGGACCTAATAAAACCAAATTTATGTGAAACTGTTGAAAGGCGACAGTTTACACAGTTAAAGCCTTAAATTAACGAAGCCAGTAAAACTAAATTTTTACCTGGAGACTTTATAATGTCAAGAGATTTTCGCCTTGTGTGTAACACAAGTGCAGAAGGTGCAGTGTTATCACGAATGATGGTCACGGGGTTTATACGGTCACAACTTGTGATTCAAGTTACTAATGGTGGCTACGCTGCTACTTACAGTTGTGATTAGTGACTCGAACAAAATACCTGTTGAGACGTTCACCTAATGACATGTGCATGTGCATCCTTCTAAGTGTCATCATTATAAGTCCTCTTGAGTCAAATTTCATCGCTATTCATAAACGCGATTCGCAGTTGTTTTCTAAGAAAAGTTTTGGGGGTCGTTAAAGTTGAAGAAGCCTGTTGCATGCCAAGGTAAAGACCATCGAGGGCCTCGTTGACAGTCGCCATAAAGAGCCAAAATACTCCCCGCTACTCCTGTTGTGAGAGTTCCTTGTCCGCAACCTCCTGGGATGGGAGTTTTGCATCATTTACTTGTAACGGGTGCACTAGTTTCGCTTGGCATGGGCTTACATTCGCATGTCATGGGCACACTTTTGCCTGTAGTGGGTGTACGTTCTCAAGACGTTTCGAGACTTTCTCTTGTAGGGGGAGGACCTATGTCTCCTGTAATGGGGAATCTTCAATGGTCCAAGCGATGACATCCTTCGGGGTCACCACCTGGATATATTACCTGTTCTTCTCCATGTTTTGCCAGGCCAAAACGACTGAGGAAAGCAGCTGAGCACCTAGACAAGTAGGTTGGAAAGTGAAGACTTAGCAAATCATTTTTTTGTTGTAAATAGCCTTCTTTACTGTTTACAGTTAGGTTTGTTGTAAATATAAAGTGTTAATATTGTAAAAAAATTTCGGCCACATTAAAATACAGTGTAAAGTGTGGTTGAACATTTTTTGCTAAATTCATTGCTAACAAGCTTTTTACAGGAAGAAGCTTGGGCCCGAGGTTGATGTTGACTGATCTTTGTCATAGTTATTAATTACTTTTTATTTACAATGGTCAGCTGCTCATCTGATCAGCTGATTGACCGGATGGTGACACCGTCTGACGGCAACCAGAGACACTATAGGACTAAAACTACAGTGTATCTCTGTTAGTAAATCTGGATTTCTGCACCAATTGAACTGTCCATCATACAAGCACTAATGCACAAACTTCTTGCATACTAACAGTTATAAAAGAGGGGAACAAGTTTAATAAGATAGTCAAAAGCCGAAACTACGTAGTTTTGATTTATTAATGTCTTTTGACTAGCGAAGCTGAAAGCTATATAAAAATCTATATGAAGCACAGTCCATTTGCATATAATTTTCAGTAGCATTAATTATATGTAATTTAACTAATAAGACTAAAAGTTGCTAAATTGGTAATAGTAGACCTGCGGGGAGAAAAATCATGTTGTATGGAAATAAATGGATAAATGAATGGAAAAATTGTGTGGCCTGTAATCGATACAGGGATTTTCTCCTTAAAAGTGAAATGGGTCTACAATTTACGATTTAATAATCAGTTTTTAAAAATAGCGTTAATTAATGCTCGCTTCCTAAGAGAACTTTACTTGTGAGAGATTTAGGCTGGCTGAACACCATATGCGACATTAGACTCGCGTCGGAACATATTGTCACAACTTGTCTCAACGTGCTGCAAACGTCTCCACAACCATCCCAATAAGCTGAGCGTCACACACCGGCTGCGACCTTGTCGTGAGACGTCTCTAAGCGCATCACGACAACAGAGTGAAGCTTCTTTATTTTCGTCTCGTGACGAAAAGCATTGAGGCAGTTTGATCTGCACTAGCACCACCCTCAAAATACGTGTTTTGTGTCATGTTTTTTCATTTATGGAAGATTTGCCTATTTGGGAGGGATGGGGGACGTTGAAGATATTTTTTCCGTAATGATTTGAGAATTTCACATGTTTCGACCGCTCCAAGATGTGAATATTGAAGACATGCCGTAATCAATGGTCTGGACAGGAATTTTTCTATGCAAAGAAAATAAAGGCTACCAAACGCTAATTTTACTGTACAAAGAACTGGAAACAAATTACCCGTTTTTTCTTCCTTTTTTTTTTTACTAGTAAACAACAAACAACTTACCTAAAAAAACCTAAAGGTTGAAAATTTAGCATTAGAATGCTTGCTGCGCGACAAAATGTTTCTGCTCTCTGTCCACCAGATGCAATGTCTCGCGACGTTTGCCTCGTGACGTCTCATCGCATGACAAATGTCGCATTTAGTGTGCGGCCAGCCCTATTAAAGATTTTATGAAGTGGCATTTAAAGTTATAGCAATGTAAAGACGATAACCGCTGGTTTTGTTGCATCGAGAACTAGGAAACAGGCTTTGGGCCTATTGTAGGCGGAGCAAACGGATCTTCATTTCAAACTTATATTTAGTTTTTATTTTAATGACGATACCACATTTGTTAATGCTCCTTACAATTTTGGGAAAAATGCTCACGCGGCTAAGTTTGAGCTCGTTGCCGTTTGGTGTGACGTACTGCTGTTCTTTGCTGTCCTTTTTCTTATTTTAGCCTTTTTTTTTAATGTAGGCCTATGTTAGGTGTCAGATTTTCGTTTAATTTTTGTTTAGTTATTTATATCCTCCTTTTCGCAGCCAACACTGAAGACGTGGGCCATCGGCGCGAGTAAAAATAAAACAGCATGTAATAAGGAGTTTAACTGCAAGCCAAACAATCATCAGTACGATAGTTTTTAACAATAGTCAGAAGATTCAAAAGGTTCACAATACTGCTTTGGTATAATATTTGACACCGCCACCAACGAAAATGTTGAGCTGACACACCTCTATCACGCAATGCAAGATAATATATTATTTCCTAACTCTATGACTGCAACAGCGATCTCTATTATATAATCTGAAAGAAATAACCATCACAATTTAGGTTTAAAATGTGTTAGCTTTTAGACCTAGTTTTAGGTTTTAGGCCTAATTTTTAGCGTTTAGGCCTAATATTTATCTACGATTTACTTTCGTTAGTAACAGCTTACAACAGTGGTTCGAGATTAAGCCTATTCCTTTATGCGATGCAACATGGTTTTGGTTTCGAGTTTGGACGTTACCGTGGCAACCACGAATTGAGAGAGGCGGGCATATTATTGTTTCGTGCTTTCGTGTTTCGTCTGATTTCAATATCGTTTTATAATACCGCTTGGCCTTGATACGACGATTTCAGGTTTCATATTCGGGATTCCCAACGCTATTGTAGACGCCACTTTCGTTGCCATGTTGAATTGAATAATCTTCAAAGCATTCTTTTTTCAAATGAAACTAACGTGTGTCGTCCTTTTGTTTGTATGGTTGCGTTTGTTACTGTAGTGGTTAAATGCAAGCATCAAATGTTATTATTTCGTTGAGTTACGTCGAAAAAGATTATTAGCAACCAAAATTTAATTTGCCGTGTTTTTTAAAGTTCACTTCACTACCATTCACTTCACTAGCATGGTGTATGCTTCGTCGGAATTCCTTAACTATTCACGACTCCAAATTTACAATGGTGAGTGTTCAATATAAATTCGAAAATTTTAAAATTTCTACAGTAATAATTGTTCGATTTACGTCAAATTTTGGCTCAGCAATACTTTTGGGGGTATAAAGCGTTGTGCGAAATTTCATTTCAATACGACCTTTGGTTTGGGCTCCACCCAGACTAAAAAAGTGCAACCAACGGAACAACCGACCAACCAACATTTTGCAATTTGGTGTCCGTTATAGGCTACGCTTCGCTCGCTCGCTCCGCCAATAAAATATCAGTGGTACAGAAAGGTATATTTGTGATGCTGTTATCATTCACATCAGAAACATGAGTGTAAATGGGTTTATGATATCAGTAAACATGTTGGTAATGTGAGAAGTATAATTTGATGTCAAATATTTATACTTGAGTAATAATGGAAAGCTATGACTTTTGGCTGTGCTATTCACAAAGGACCACAATATTTTAACATTACCAGAGGCATGAATATTGTCTTAACTTGCCAAACATATTTATTTACGCCACTTTGTGTCATTATTTTAAAGCGTTTTCTTAAAGCCAAAAATTATCGTAATTTATTATTATTATGGGCATTCCTTGAATTTGTTATTTTGATTTCTCAAAATACAAAATTTGTTATTTAAAACATTTAAAAAATAAAATTGCATTGTTGTTTTGCTGACTGCAGCATCACACAAATCCAGTAGTCGAAGAGTCTAGTAGTCTAGCGGCTAAGAGCCAAATTTTAGGTGAATCGTGCACTTCTGGAAAAAAGAATGACTTTGTCAGTATAACTTTACTATGGCACGTGGAGCACTTTTGGATATGGTGCCCACATATTCGACTTCCGGTTTGCCCTGATGACTTCATCAAAGATGGCAGTCCGAGCGTAACTACAGAGTATGATGTCAACAGCCGTATCTCGGTAACCAGTAGACCAATTTAGCTTTTCTATACCTTGTTGGAAAGAAAATTTCATAAGCTACAAATAAGGTCCTACGACACATTAGCATAGCTTAGATAGAAAAGGTGGTACAGCTCATAAAGTGTACATTTTATATGATTTTTACCAGGTATTCTCACATTTGACTTAAACTAACGGTTGAATTAGCTAATAAGCAACATTAAGCCTAAAAGGTTAATTTGTTCAAATTTTTTTCGCTTTACAAAAAGTCCTAACAATGCAAAAAAGATGGTACGATTGCCGAATTATTACAAGTTAAAGGATATATGCACATCAGTCTACACCGTAACTGAATGGCAGTCGAATGGCCAGTAATAATAATAACAATATTTGTTGCGATAGCAACGGGCCTGGCAAGGACCAAGAGGTCACTAACAGCCAGCCACAATTACATTTACATTTATGTACAGTGTACAAAAAATGGTCAAGGAATGGTGATGGTAAGAGGTTTGGGGACACGAATGCCTTACCACGAAGGTTAGACCTGCCAGGGACTCAAAAGTCCCTGATGGCATCGCCAAACGTGCAGGACATGGGAAGGGTGTGAAAAGTGTAAAAAGGCCCAAAAAAGAGTTGTACAATTAAAAAGTAAAATCAATGCTAAAAAACTGCAAGATATGCTACGGTGAATACTAAAAACTAAAGCACCCAGATAGTAGGATTTGTCAACACTTAAAAAAATTAATACAAAATATATAATAATAAGTTTCATTTGCCCTGAAGAAGCAAAATGGCAAGAAACAATCATCCATTAAACCAGACTAACGACTTGCCGGAGATTGACAAAGTAACTTCAGTACCAATGGATACATCGTCAAGATGAAGAGAGCAAACTAATTTAAAAACTAATTTAAAAACAGGCTTTCTGTGTAATAAAAATAAATCTAATAACAATGTACAATAACAATAATAATTACAAAATTCGGGGCGGTGCAGATAAGTTTTCAAACACCGTTCATTCAACAGTCTCTTGAAGGCGTGGAGTGACGAGGCTGAGGCAATGTCGTCAGGAAGAGTTCCAAACCGGGGCAATACGTAAAGAGAAAAAAAAATTTTCTACAGTTTAGATTAAACTTGGGAATAATTAGTTTAATTTATGTCCCCTAGTTCGTGTGCTTTTTTGTTTAGTTCCCATAATTCCGTGCAGTCATAAACGCGAATGGCCGTCCTGGATAAACCTTTATAGTAACATATCCAGGGGTGCCCATCTTCCACCCCCCCCCCAAGACAATGAGGAGTCCCTCCCCTAGATTTTGAATATTCCCTTTTTTTAAATTCCGCCTCCACTCCCGTCCAACTTTAGAAAAAGTTGTACACATTTCATGATTACTTTGAGCTCTAACTAATTATGTTATGAAGTAAACCATTTTTTCGAAATTTGGAAGGGAGGGGGGGGGGGAGGTTAAAAAAATGAACGAGTATGAAAATATGATTACTTGACACAAGACACTGTTGATAATGATACCAACTTCTCGTTTTTACGACTGGGCGGCCTATTGGGAGAACACTGTTCTCCTCCCCCTCCTCCCGCCAATATGCCAACCAGTCGTAAACACTTTTTGTGGGGGGGTCCCCCCCCAAAAAAAAAGTTAACAAAAAAACCAATAGGCCACTCAGTCGTAACAGCCAGTTGATGTTTATAATGCTAACAGTTTAAAGGATGGTGCACGAATGTCTCGTGGTATAGGGGCTGTCGGAGAAGAGTTTTGTCAACATCGACAATACCGAGCAACTGGAATGATTTCCTTAGAGTCGACGAAAACAAAACTGAGCTCTATTCATATTTGAGTATGCGTGTCACTGGCATGAAACCAAATGAGAATAAAATTGTTTGCGCACACTTGGCGATAAAGTAGTAACTATACACAACATATTGACACTACCAATCTCAGTCCATGCAACCATGAGGAAGCTGACTCAAGGATGATGTTACATATTGCAGATGCTGCAAAGGAATTTAGCTCCTTTCTGGTTGTTGGAAATGATGCAGATGTCCTGGCTATATCAACTGCAGAGAAGTTACAAATTAGGGAACTTACGGCACTGCCAACCGACGGCGTTATCTACCCGCACATGAATTATCCAAACAGCTTGGCTCATTAGAAAGTATCTGTCTGCCTATGTTTCATTCACTGACAGGATGCGGCACAGTATCATCGTTTGCACATAAGGGAAAGAAAACTGCTTGGGATGTTTAGCGTGTATTCCCAGAAATGACAGAAGCCGTATGTGAACTTTCCTCATCTTCAAATCCAGTGCTCACTGAGTACTGCATGGCAGTAATTAAGCGTTTTGTTATTCTCATGTACGACAAAACTTCAGACATTACGAGCATAGATGAAATGAGAAAATGGTACTTCACAAAGAAAAACCCTATCTACAACTGATCCCACCTACAAAGGCTGCCCTTGAGCAACACGTGAAGCGAGCAGTTTACCAAGGTATTTGCGTATGGGGCCAATGCTGGCATCTGAAACAGTTACTGCCTACTCCGGCCGACTGGGGATGAGAAGTTGCTCCTGGTTCAGGTAATTGGAAACCACTATGGGCAGTCCTACCAGATGCTGAGATAACTAATTAAGTGCGGATGTAAGAAAGGCTGTGTTGCACCTGTATGAAGGCTATGCTACCGTGTACTGCACTGTGCTACTGTGGAGGAGAGTGCCAGGAAAACCAGTGAACTGCTGTTTGGGTATAGCCCTATGCAGTAATGTTAATACTAATAAATGCTTCATATAAGTACCATGGTGTCATTGTGATTTTATACTCCATAACTGCAACATTGTGACTGGGTAGTTGCCGTGACTCATGTAAGTCATAATTTACAGCTTATGGTTCAAATGTTCATGGTTATTTCCAAAATTTCAATACGGTAATCGGGGTAGGAAATTCTTGTGTAAATTTAACAAATTTCGCATTCCAGAGCCCCTAACGCGTAACCTGTGCGAGTTGTATTATTGTTCCATAGAAGATTTTTGGTTAGTTATAATTTTATCTATCCAACGAGCTATAAAACATTAAAATCGGTTGATTAGTTACAGAGATACACATTTTTAGGGTTAAATCATGTGGCGGCGATCTTTGATGACGTCATGACGCTAAACCGGAAGTGCCGTCAGTGGGCACCATATCCAAAAATGTTGTTCTTGATCTATAAAATAAGTTCCGAAAGTTTCATGCTTTTTTCCAGAAGTGCACGATTGTTGCCCTTGGCCGCTAGACTATAGCAAATCCCGTGGAGTATGGGCAATCAACCATTTTAAAATTATCGTAATTTATTGAACCGAATTTAACATGGGTGACAATTCGTTGTGTTGGCATTTTATTCTCATTACTGACACTATAATCATATCAAAAACCAAAACTGGTGAAAAGAACGCCAAGTTCCGAATGGTTCGGCCCTTTAAAGGAGTGATATCAACACACCAAAACATTCGCCAAGTTAATCGCACCGCTAAATAGTTCGAAAGTTAAATGAAAACTAGACCATTGCTACATTCGATAGCAATGTTGAAGTTTTCATTTAACGTCCAAATTAGTATTCGGTGCGATGAAGTTGGCGAATGTTTTGGTGTGTTGATATCACTCCTTTTGAAGGGCCGAACTAATCGGAACTTGGCGTTCTTTTCACCAGTTTTGGTTTTTGATGTGATATCACTCCTTTTTTTAAAATTGTGCATTAGACTCAACTCCACTACCGTGCAGATGAGTAATAAAGAGTCACGTCAACAAGAAATTGGTTTTCAACACTTTGCTACTACCTTTTGCGTAGAGGCCGAACCATTCTCAACTTAGTCACCTCTTTATAGATTTTTGGTTTGGCTTTAAGTTTGATGTAATTTGTTTTATTTAGTTAGTTTAGGTGTATTGATATAACTCATTTGAAGGGCCGAACCATTCTCAACTTGGTGGCCTCTTTACCAGTTTTTGGCTTTGTTTATTTTGCTTTGTGTTTACAGTTTGTTTATTTTTCGTGAATTGGACGTGAATAAAATTTCTTTGGTAACGTTGTTTACATTTATCGTGATACACTAGTGTGTGTCTAGGCACGCACGTCAGTATACACTATAAACCTCCTCATTGTCCGAATTTTGGCCGCCCAATGAAAGACGATGCCGAGAATACTAACAATGGTTATAACAATATTTTCGTATTTACGCGCCCTCCCACGCCTTTCCCCGTTACACCCCCAGGCTCAAAGGTACGCAGTTAGTTTTGTACTGCACCCATTCGTCCAATTTCATAGCTGGAAGCCTTCCCGTTATCTCGATATCAATGAATAATCACCGCATGGGATTTCACAAGGGGATGAGCAAATTAGCTAGCTAACTAGCTTGCTAGTAGTAACACACTTGCAACGTTATTGAGGATCAGATTTTGAGGGTCAGATTTTGCATTGAAAGCAGTTTAGCTGGTATTCCTACACGAGTCAATTTTTGTCAGGTGGGTCATTGCCCTCGATTTCAACACAATTTAAGCTTTTGTACCGCATTATTATTTTGTACCGCATTTTATTATTTTTTATTTCCAAGTACCTGAAATGTGCCCAACTCTGCTTCAGGATATAAGACACTGATGCTATGGCGTCGCGCTATAATGGTTTACAATCTCGACAATTGAATTGATGTGATGTTTGTTTTGATGTTTGTCGCCTAACGTGGCGCGACACACTAGCGTGTGTCTAGATCTAAATGTTCGTGTAGGAGAGCCAATGGATCAAAGAGTCAATGGATTTTTTAGGATGGATGCTAATGGAGTCTTACATTGTGCGTCAATTGGGCGATAAGTCTGTCCTCCTGTCCGGTGTTTTTCAATTTTTGCAGGAGGTACAGATGTATGACAAGATTTAGATTAGGGGTTTGAATAATATCTCTGTAATGTGTGGTGCAGTGGCAACCCGGACCACTGGACTGTGACTGAGGTTGGCGCTAATGACCAAGCTGTCGACGCGCCATTAAGCCTCATTCCCCCCCCTCTTACATTACTTGGACTTAGCTAGATCTTTCCATGCTACTGTATAATTTACGAATAAAATAAATTAACGACTATTTTAATAAGAAATCAATAAATATTATCTTCCACTCTTCCACTGCATAAAGAACCACATTCAATTTGTTA
>JAHWFP010020301.1:0-24796 GCA_023313725.1 Lithobius niger
TTTCTGTCTTTCTCAGACTAGTGTATTGTGTATCCTCACAAGGTCAGTCTTTAATGCAGACTGCTTCCTTCATAAACAATTGTATTTTCCGATTTATTTTTCAAAAAAAAAAGTCTGTACTTTTGCAAGAATCCTGTAGGCTATTAATATTTTTCTGTGTTTTTCTGTGTTCAGTTAAGTGCTTATGTAAGACACAAACTCTTTCTGTGCTTTGTAGTGGCCTTGGGAATGTTTTGTAAAATAAAAAAAAAACAATAAAAAATAATGCCTTAGGTTTGAGCAAGGTAAAGACAACCTTTGCAATTTTTTTAATAGCTTGTATTTTTGTCGTAAAACGTTGTTGAGCTTGTGTTTTAAATTTTGTTGTTCCTAGCAACAAAATCACTTGTTTCCTAGGCTATTAAACGAATCAGGGAGGGGGGCGGGGAGCTGCTATTAAAAAAGTCGACAGAAAAAACCGAAGAAAAAGGTTTTCCTGGTGAAACTTATTTCCCAGTGTGGTGAAATTCGAAGCAAGGCAACTGCCAAAACCCTCATCGATAACAATAACATGCATGAAAAAAAAAACACAAAACAATTTTTTTCCTCCTGCTTGTTTCCATCGCATTTTATTATTTTTTCGCGGCTCTTTTCCATCCGCTTTTTTTTCAGCTGCTTTTTTTCGTCATTGCGCTCACTTCAAAACCGAAACATTTTAGTGAATGTGTTGAGTGAGTATGTTGTTGGCAAGGTTGTTAACAAACTTAATTCATTGAAATATTATATTAACTTTGGAAAAGTCCTTAAAAAATAAAAGTCACTGAAATAGTATATTTGTTTTGAAAAAATCCTTTAAAAATGAAACTTATTGAAATACTATATTAGTTTTGATAAAATCCTTTAAAAATGAAAGTCATTGAAATATTATATTAGTTTTGATAAAGCCCTTGAAAAATGAAAGTCATTGAAATATTATATTGGTTTTGAAAAAATCCTTTAAACATGAAAGGCATTGAAATATTATATTGGTTTTGAAAAAATCCTTAAAAAATGGAAGTCATTGAAATATTATATTGGTTTTGAAAAAATCCTTTAGAAATGAGAGTCATTGAAATATTATATTAGTTTTGATAAAGCCCTTGAAAAATGAAAGTCATTGGAATATTATATTGGTTTTGAAAAAATCCTTTAAAAATGAAAAGCATTGAAATATTATATTGGTTTTGAAAAATCGTTTAGAAATGAAAGTCATTGAAATATTATATTAGTTTTGATAAAGCCCTTGAAAAATGAAAGTCATTGAAATATTATATTGGTTTTGAAAAAATCCTTTAAAAATGAAAGGCATTGAAATATATTGGTTTTGAAAAAATCCTTAAAAAATGAAAGTCATTGAAATATTATATTGGTTTTGAAAAAGTCCATAAAAAATAAAAGTCATTGAAATATGAAATTGGTTTTGAAAAAATCCTTTAGAAATGAAAGTCATTGAAATATTATATTAGTTTTGATAAAGCCTTTGAAAAATGAAAGTCATTGAAATATTATATTGGTTTTGAAAAAATCCTTAAAAAATGAAAGTCACTGAAATATTAAATTGGTTTTGAAAAAGTCCTTTAGAAATGAAAGTCATTGAAATATTATATTAGTTTTGATAAAGCCCTTGAAAAATGAAAGTCATTGAAATATTATATTGTTTTTGAAAAAATCCTTTAAAAATGAAAGTCATTGAAATATTATATTGGTGTATCATCGTCTACTAAACTGTTTATGGGGAAGAAAATTTGTGAAGGGTGACCGCTCCTTGAACAACAAAAAAAAAAAAAAACATAAAAATATACAAGGACGGAAAATAATCTAGATTGACCTAAACTAAACAAAGCTAACTTAATCGTGTTCAGTTGTTTTAGATTCAAATGGATACTACGGCCACTTTATTGGAAATATAATTAATCAGCGACCACTAACTATACCAAAGTTACGATTTTCTTCAGGTTGTTCACGAAACGATCTACAATTATATTTTCCTAAGGAGCTCAAAACCAATACTTAGACTAAAGCAAAACCGTAAAACGACCAAAAGGGGTGATATCATACAAAAAACCCATAAGGGTAAAGACACCCATCAAATTTTCGCCATAGAAAGTAGTGATATCAGAGCCACAATGGCTGCAACCAAGTTTTCCGTTCCAACCCTGATCACTCAATCTTAACTGACACCTCGGTTCGGATCACGGTTCGGACAACAACCTTGGTGGCAGCCTTTTTGGCTCCGATATCACTACTTTCTACGGCAAAAACTTGATGAGTTCTTTTATCCTGATGGGTTTTTTGTATGATACTGATTATTCATTACTGGCTGCTGACTACTGACTACTAATTCCGCTCATATAAAATAAATTATGCGACAGTTACAAATGAAATTTGGTATTCAACACTCCAACGTTGACGTTTGGGAAGGCATTAACTAAAAAGATTGCAATCATTTGTAATGCTATTTTCCGTATGTTGGAAAAACACCACCGGTGTTTAAAATCAGCATTACTCGTTATTAGTGTTAACGAGTAACAATGCAAACGGACTGCCAGAAATAATCGGCAACACATCAATGTCGATAAAATGGACGTGCTACTTGTTTGTAGTAGGGCGCATGGCTTCGGGCCACTAAACTTTTTAATAAGCTTTTAATAGATCCGCAGTCCGCGCTATTTATTGTTGATGCAAATCAGCAAACGCTTTAATTTATATGATTGAAGTCCTCACTGCAGCAAAACTAAACAACAACAAAATTTACTATCTCCTTTCGTATTCAATATTTTTCGACCAAACTTGGCCAGATAGTAGATGACTGGGCAGTGGCTAAAATAAGATGCCACAAAAAAAACTACAAAAGAAGTGATATCTAAAACAAAACCCACAAGAGTGAAAGAACCCAGCAAGTTTCGGCCAATCAAAGTAGTGATATCGGAGCCAAAATGGCTGCCACCAAGTTGCTACATTAGTTGCCAAGGTAATCCCACCGACTACTACCTCACACGTTAAATCAAAAACTTGACCATTGACCGATGAGTAGCAGTGGTCAGGTTTTTGATTTAACCTTTGACCTAGAAGCACCATTTTAAAAATATTCGTAATGTAACTATTATTTTAGCAGAGAAATAACATTAGCCCATGAAAAAAATTTTTGCTTCTAGGGTTATTCCTGAATTTACAAAAGGGGACCCGGTGACCCAGCTTTTTATTTTTATTTATTTTTATTCATAAATCAAAAGTACTTCTTTAGTGAATTGTTTTTTTTTCAAAATATTGCTATTGAAATAATGTTATTTTAAAAAGCAAAACTATATTTGCAATAAAAACAAGTACAGTGCAGATTAAGACCCAAAAGTTGGTAGCTCAACTTAATTCGTCTTGTATTTTGCTTTGAAATGCTTGAGACGTAAAACAAAAATACGTTCGTCTCACAACAATTTGACAAGGACTGTTTTGGGTTACCAGCAAGACACCCGAGAAGCAACTGGTTTTTTTTTTCGCGGCCTTTACTGGTTTATTTAGTAAATCTTTTTCGCTTTTGTGATGTTGTGTTTTCTTTAATCCTCAAGATATAAACTGTATGAAAGTTAAGCAATACCCTACTAACTACAATGTTACGCACTTGGGAAGATCCACGAGGGGATAGGAGACGTAAATTTAAATCAGTGGTGTGCCAAATGCAAGCTCGAGCCTTGCGTCATCCGCACCCGCTTTGTTTCCAGATATGCCCCAAAGGCATGATAGATACACATTATTAAAAGAGTAAATCGGGGCCAGCAAAAGACAGTTTCGATCCAGTCCTGATCGAGTCCAATCAACCACCGAGCACGCAGAACTGCAGGTTACATAATGCGCCGGGAGCAGCGGCGAGGGCGCTGCACGGTCGTCGTGCTTGCAGAAAGGCACGCTAGAGGTCGCGCGGTTCAACTTTGGTCCGCCATTGTTGTGCTGTCAATGGCAGACGATAGGCCACAAGCGCGGAACAAAACGAATTTTAGGACGGTGCGTGATTGATACTCTTGGCCCGGTTTGGAAAGCCGTGGATAACCGTGTCGAGGGGGTGGGAGGAAAAATAGATGGGCTGGAGAGGGGAGGGGTTGAGGTTATTGGGGGAAGACCACAGCCGATCAAAAGAGAACACCGAAATTCTTCCCCTAATTTCCAGCGATTATGGGTCCTGTTTTGCAGGGTTCTGTTCTCCTCCCCTTCTTATTTTGTTGACCCCTTACGCACGCCTGGTTAATTTGTCCATCCGGTTATGGTTATCGACTTCCAAAAGACCTGAAGAGGAAGTCCTCTTTTGTTACAGGCGGACATACACGATGATCGCTACCAACTGACGAGTTTCTGTTTCAACAGCGTGTTATGCGGATTCATAGGGAACCAATAGAACGTGATATGGACTGAACTGAATAGCAGGGATGCCACCGAGTAAAACAAGCGGCTACGCGACTACCTAGTCGCATCCGGTCTTCTGTACAGTTCTGTCACTACCAACAGTGAGGCACACTTCTCTATCACGCATTGCAACAGCTATCTCTATTATATAATCTAAAAGCAGTAACCATCAGAATTGCCCTTACAAATTTGTTAGCTTTTAAGCTTATTTTACATCTTAGGCGTAAATGTCAGCGTTTAAGCCTAATTTACAACTTTAATTTCGTAAGTAGCAACTAACGGAGATTTGTATTGTATACAGTATTCATTTTTGCAACACGGTATGCCTCCGAGCACGCAGTTACCGTGTTCTACAACGTAATGCGCAACGTAGCCTGTATAGATCAGTGGTAGTAAGGAAGGGAGACGGGAGACGCTGTTGAGAAAGCCAGCAACGGCTCGTAGCAACTTGACGTTGCCATGGTAACGTGATTTTAGACCTAATTATCATTTTTTAGGCCTAATTTTTTTAACGACAGTTTTAGTTTCGTAAGTAGCAGATAGGTTACGACCGTAAGCCTATTCATTCATGCAACAATGCGACAAAACTCTTTTAAACGAAGCTAAAATGTTTTTGTTTTTACGGCTATGTTAACACAAATCTTTAGGATTTCAATTCGACGATGAAATGTTATTATTTAATTTAGTTACGTCGAAGAAGTCTATTAGCTAAAAGGAGGTAACGTTGTTTTAATATGCCATGTTATTTAACTAACTTTTGACACTGAATCTAACGTTGTAAACAGTGGTCGTCTCTATCTGGTACTATTGCGAAGTTGAAAAAAGCGACGGACGGACAAAGTCGTTACAATAGTCTTCTCAGCCGGTACGGCTGTACAGAAGACTAAAAAATGTGGAAAAATGTGAAATTGAGTTGTCCAATAAAAGTGTGAACAAAAATGTGACAAATTGACCAACCTGTAGAAACACTGTGAAATTGTGGATTTAAAAATAAAATTGCATCGTGCATTAAACGATAAAAGGCCACTAAAAATTAATTAAGCGGTTCTCAGGAGCGCACGTATGGGGTTTTTCTTAGCGCATGAAACGTTTTTTTTATGACATTGTCTAAAAAAAAAAAAGTACCGAGCACGCATCAGCACTTTCACCAAACATTTCCTGCAGCCGAGGACCACATCAGATTCACATGCTCGCCTCGAAAAAAATCTAAGAGTCGCGTTCAGAGGCATGTCACAAATAAAAACTTGGATCTAAAGAATGACTGTTATCAAATGTGGAGTTTTTGCACGCTGATCCCGGCCTTAAAACATAGATATTGTACTTCACAACAAAATGTATAAGCTACTGATTTCGTTTTGTTTGGTAAAAATAAAAATCCACCGCCCGCATCTGAAAAATCGCGGATAAAACGTAAAAAAAAAAAAACGACGAAAACAAATCGCGAAAAAAACTAATTCGTATGTATCATCAAAAGGTGTTGGCCAAAAAAAAAAAAAAAACGACGACTTGACAAACGAACACCACCAAGCTGTGTGTCAGTTTGGGGTAAAAGTCATTATTTGAAAGATTTAGGCTATTCCAGGGATCCCACCGGGGGTCGTTAGTTTTTCACATTATTTTCACTCCACTCTTTTGCATTTTTTTCACATTTCTTCGCACACCAATTTTACATTTTCACATTTTTCACGTCTTTTTTTCACACATTTTCTTCCCTAATTTTTTACACGTATTTTGCCAAACATAATTCAAAACAGGGGTGTAGCCATCGACTCAATGGCTCTGCCCGCCCAGGCCCGCACCCTTCCCCCCCCCCCTCCCGCCACAAAAAATTTGAACACACGTTCAAGAACATGTTGGCCCTAAATCTGAACAACCTTGAAACGCGGTAATTCTTTAATATTGCAATATCCAGCACGAATAAAGTACGATAAAAAATACAGGCCTAATGCTAGAGAATTCAAAATGGTGGCCAACCTATTCCTTAACCGGTGTAGCTATTTTCCAGCTTTCCAAACGTCCTTCCACAGAAGGGCTTCTTCCAATTGTTCTAAATTTTGCAAAATGGCATTGGCTGTTGGTAAATGAACACATCAAACTGAACTTTTATCTTCAAACAACCGTAATGGAGCTCAACCGTAGTGGAGCTCGCATCAATTTTTTTTAGTAGGGCCTACCACTCCCGAGAACCACTTAATTAATTTTTAGCGGCCTAAATAAATTTAGCTCCACTACGGTTGATTGAAGATAAAAGTTCAGTTTGATGTGTTCATTTACCAACAGCCAATGCCGTTTTGCAAAATGCAAAACAGTTGGAAGAAGCCCTTCTGTGAAGGACGTTTGGAAAGCTGGAAAATAGCTACACCGGTTAAGGAATAGCTTGGCCACCATTTTGAACTCTCTAGCATTAGGCCTATATTCTTTATTGTAGTTTATTCGTGCTGGATATTGCAATATTAAATAACTACCGCGTTTCAAGGTTATTCAGATTTAGGGCTAACATGTTCCTGAACTTGTGTTCAAATTTTTTTGTGGGGGGGAAGGGTGGAGGGGGGAAACAGCCAATAGTCGATGGCTATATATACTCCTGTTTTGAATTATGTTTGGCAAAATACGTGTAAAACATTAGGGAAGAAAATGTTGGAAAAAAGATGTGAAAAATGTGAAAATGTAAAATTTGTGTGCGAAGATGAAAAAAAAAAGCAAAAGAGTGGGGTGAAAAAAATGTGAAAAACTAACGACCCCAGTGGGATCCCTGGAATAGCCTAAATCTTTCAAATAACGACTTTTACCCCAAATTGACACACAGCTATTTGGTGGTATTCGTTAGTCCAGTCGTTTTTTTTTTGGCCAACACCTTTAGATGATACATATGAATTAGTTTTTTTTTTTTTTTTTAACAGTTCAGCGATGCCTTTTAGCCAGTAACAATGTAAGTATTTAAATTGTAAAAATTATTTTTCGGCACAGTAGGCTGACCGGTAAATTAGTTGCCACAAGTACATGGGAGACACAATGAATACAAATTTTCGGCTACATATTTGATGTCTTGTTCACCTAAAAACAAACCGACAATACACGATGAGTAATGACATGCTATTACAGCCAGTGCAACCTTAAATTACCTGGTAATGTACTTTAAACATCAGTAGTATACTAGTGACATCATTCCAAGATGGCGGATCATCAGTTGAGCGTCTGCATAGTTGGACTGTTTTTAGTGTGTATGTGTTTTAATTTAGTAAGTATGTTTAATTTAAGGTTGCACTGGCTGTAATAGCATGTCATTATTCATCGTTTGTCGGTTTGTGTTTAGGTAACGAGACATCAAATTTATTACAGAAAATTTTTATGCATTGTGTCTCCCATGCACTTGTGGCAACTAATTTACCCGTCAGGCGGTACCGCCCACATCAGGACGTAAGTATTTATGACATGACTAATGAATACAGCAGTTAGGTTTCGCGTGGACTAAACCCAGCAGCAACACTCTGGTATTTGATTCCTTTCCTGTCTTGACTTCGATTCAGTTAAACCTGGCTTTAAACATCAAACGAGCAATTTTTCCAGAGATGAAAGTTCGACGACTTTTACTCCCACATGTAAATCCTATGAATCCAGGTACTTTAAACTGTTAAATACTCGCCTCGACAGAAACAATTAAAACACCAAAACTGGCTGGTCAAGAGGAAGGCATTCTGGCTATATTTGGCAACAGGGAAGAAACTGACCCTATCGTGCCTGCATCCCAGACTTAAATTCCATATTTGTTTCTTTCAATAAACAGACATGGGTCCCACCCAACCAGATGTTTGAACTGGGGTGATCGCAACTGGGAGCAGACTGGTTGAGAGCAATTTACTAGTTTAAACAGCAAAAATTTCACAGGTTTAATCACCCATTTTACTGCTTTTTAGTTTTAATTAATACGACATCACTTCTATGTTATTTTATTTACTTACCATGTTTTTTTTTTTCTGTTTCAGTTTTGTTCATTTCGGCAGCTTTTATTCGATTTTTTATTCTTGTTGCACTGTGCTTAACAGCTTAACGGTGCTTAATGGCAAGAGGACACATTTTATTTTTGTTGTCATAGTTGTTTAACACTGATGGGGTAGCATGAATCCACCCAAAACCAGAACAAGAGAAGCCTCCAAGTTTCCAAAAAGGGTCGGCCTTTGACGATTGTGATAATATTCAGTCAAGGAAAGGCCGCCAAGGTTAATCCTATTAGCCAAGTTAATCGCACCGACTAATACTTCGAAAGAAATGAAAACTAGAAACGTTTAGTTTTTATTTATCGGCCGGCACCTTCTCTTTACATTCTCTACAATTTGAAGATCGCATTGAAATTTATCCACAACACGACAAAATATGACAAAGTTGCTAAAAGTTAACAGGCGCATGTCTGCTAGCGAGGCCGGATAATGACGGTTTTATTCGGGCCATGGCCCTAAGACGAACGCCCTGCTACAGCATCTAAGGGCGGATTTACGCAACGACTCGCCTTTGCATTCTCGCAGCTAGAATTTAATCGCAATGGCAGAGTTGTCGTTGCCATGGTAACAACGCTACCTGGATTAGCTAAATCCGACGTCGTTTGAGTAAATGTTTTATGTCGGATAATCCGTGACAGTAAGATTAAGAATTCCTGCTGACGAAATTTTCTCAGTCGCTTCTGAACTCATATTATTCAACGTTTTCGTTGCGATGCGAAATGGCTAAAACCGCCGCCATGTTGGAATTTAAGATAATTTCTAGCTTCTAGCTGCGAGAATGCAAAGGCGAGTTGTTGCATAAACGCGCCCTTACTTATTCTAACCTAGGGAGGCCGCCTATTTATCATCAACAATCAGTCTTTTTTTGAACAATCAAATGATCTACAATCGGATGATCTAATGTTACTTGGCGGCGACACACTGGCGTGTGTCTAGATTTTTTTAACGTGATGAAAACTTTATCAATTTTTTTCCAACAATTCCCAATTAAGTAGCAGAAGTATAGTGCTACTAAGACCTTTATAACTAAGATGAGGAAAGTATTTTATTTTTCATGACAAGGTTGACTAGAGTGGAAATTGCGTGTGTTCCCTCCCGTCTCTCCGCCAGTTCTCTCGCATGCCATCAATTGGCTAGGAGCCAGGAGCTGAAAAATGCTGCTTCTCTCCCAGTCGGCCTTGTGCAAACGGTGGAATAGAAAGCGCGTGTCACAAGATGGATACTCGCGGTAGCTGACAATCTTTTTCGACGTAACTGAACGAAATAATAACATTTCATCACCGCATTGAACCACTGCAGGAAGACAGGTAATCGGAAAAAGTAAACGGATCGATGCATTACTAGTGCTGTTCGAGTTATGCTCCCCCCGCCTGCTAAAGCAGCAACACGAGGTGGCTTAAACCGCCACGGAGCATGCCCCAAATAAAGCTAAGTGGGAAAATATAGGGCTATTTTATTTTTTAGAGAATGATAAGAATAGTGAGCATTGAAATTAATGGGCGAAAGGAGGACAAGCAACACTTATGGCTTGAAAGTTAAGATCGAAATGAATTCTATAACAACTGTCATTAGCAACCAGTTATTTCGTGGTTACCAAGGTCAATGAGGTAGAGCATGGTACAACATTTGCGTATTGTATAAATAAATACAGATACAAACCTATTTAAGTTGCCTTTTAGACTTAAAGTGACCGTGTCAGTATGGCTGAGCGGTAGGACCTCGTCCTTTGGTTTCAAAGGCCGTGGGTTCGATTCCCCGCTCAGGGAGTATGACATTTAAGTCCAAAAGGCAACGTAAATAGGTTTGCATCTGTATTTATTTAACTCTTGTTGAGACTTTGGCTTTCCGTCCTTAATGTGTATTGTATTGTACAAATGCTGGATGGATAATGGTAAAGGCAAAGTTAAGAGTTATTAACGGAGATTATTATTATTTTATTATTATTATGTAGAAGCAAATACCAGGACAACCATAAAAGTGACAAATCCACACCCCACAAGAGCAGATGCCCGTGTGTGGATTGGTGCCACACAAAAATGCAAATCAACCAACCACTGATCGAGAAACGATATTTCCAACAATCAGAACTTAGGATTACGTGCGCGAAATTATTTAACAAAAAAATGTACACAATTATAACAATAAAATAAAATAAAAACAAAAAAGAAGAAAAACAATAATTTAGGTAAAATTGCAAAGATAAGAAAGAAAAAAAAAATACGAGAGCAATCCAAGTAACATGGATTCGATACAATTGTTAGCCTACAATGTACGGTAAAATTAAAGTGGCACTATCACCGATTGAAATGCGAACGAAAATACCGTGGCGCCATCTAGCGGCAATGATATTGTTAATCTTTATAGCTTGCTCCCAGGTGCACGAAGACGAAGCAAATTTTCACTCACTAATGCAGGATGTCGTGGCTTGTTTGTTTCGTTAAAAGAAATGCCGTTATGCACTCCTTCGCTTGGTGCAAGCAAGTGCTAGATGGTACTACATAGCGCTAGATGTTGTCAGATTTCGTCTGCTTTCAACCGGTGATAGTGCCACTTTAAAGATCAGTGGTAATTGGAAATCAAGGCTTCGCTTCTTGGTGGATTGTGGGTTAGCCAAGTGCAACATCGAAATAGCGCGCCTGGAACCGCTGGAACATCCGGGACTAAGGGCGCGTTTACGCAACCACTCGCTTTTGCATTCTCGCAGCTAGAAGCTAGAAATCACCTCAAATTCCAACATGGCGACGGTTTTATGTCTGCCGCCTCGCAACGAAAACAGCAAATAACGTGAGTTCAGAAGCGTTTGGGAAAATTGTTTCGTCATGAGGAATTCTGTATATTATTGGCACGGATTATAAGACTGCAAGTATTTACTCAAACGATGTCGGATTTAGCTAATCCATTTAGCGTTGTTACCATGGCAATATCACCTTTACCATCGCGATTGAGTTCTAGCTGCGAGAAAGCTAAGGCGAGTCGCTGCGTAAACGCGCCCTTACTGCTTACACACATATGGCCCGATCGGTCCCAGTTTTGATGGCACAGCGAACTCTGCCCCCACCCCCGTTCTGCTGTGACGGTTTCTGTTGACACGTATGACGGTATTCCGAAATAATGCGCAGTATTACTGTAGTAATCTAGTACGCCTAATTCACAGTATTCCAGGAATAATCCAGTGATCAGAAGTATTAAATGTAACCCGATACATTTACATAAAAGAATACTCAGCCAATGCTGAGATAAGATAAAACTAAATTGAAGTCGTGGGTTTATGGGCCATTTGTCATACTGTTTCCATTAATGGTCATGTTAGTGCCGCTGACCAGATGATTAGGAAGAGAATTCCAACATTTATTTTTCTAACGTTGATTAAATGTTATCCTACTGCGCGGAAGGAAGAACAATTTCTGGCCATACCCCCCTGTTCAAGCAATCCGCAGTAATCTTTACGATTAATTTACTGTCTAGAATAATTTTTTCCCTACAACCCATAGGGCAACAACTAGTAAAGTTCAAGAACGCAGTTGGATAATTTTAGTTGTTTGCTGAATCAACGGACAACGAAACAATTTAAAGAAACAAATTTAAAGGCAGGTTGCCACCAAATTAGCATTGCAACATCTAGGTTTATTGAGTTCTCTCTCGCAGGAAGCAAAGGAATGCACGGAAAGCAAAACTTTTAAACGCAACAAACAAGCCACGTGACTCCTTAATTATTGAGTAAAAAATTGGTACGCCTGGAAACAAGCTAGAAGGATTAACGAAATTAGTGTCACTAGATGACGCCACGGGAATTTCTTTGCATTTTTCCGTGGCCATCTAGTGACACTAACATCGTTAATCTTAATAGCCTGTATCCAGGTGCACGAGGGCGTACCAAATTTTTACTCAATAATTAAGGAGTCACGTGGCTCGTTTGTAGCGTTTAAGAGATTTGCTTTGTGCATCCCTTTGCTTCCTGCGAGAGAGAACTTGATAGGCCTAGATGCTGCAATGTTGATTTGGTAGCAACCGGCCTTTAAGCCGCCAAAAGGTGTTTAGTGTGTTTAATTACCCATAGGTCCGGGCTTAAGCGTAGCCTTGCTGGTACCGTACGGCTAACATGAATGCAGATACGGAAAACCACAAAAGACCAGAAAATGTCAAAAAAAAAGAAAAAGCCCCCCAAAAACGCCAATTTGGAGCCGTAGGCCCCAACAGAACTCTGGGCAGCCCTGCGGAGCTCTGTTGTCATTGTATCATGTCGTTCAAAATTGAATTTTTACATATTTTTTAATTGTAAATTCCTTTTTAAAAATTTAATCATATTCATTAGATAGGTTTGGTTGTGTATACGCTGCCGCATTTCCCGTTAGCGCCAAAATAAAACGTCGGCAGACTTTGTCTGTCAGCTCCACTGAACGTTACTGGGTTACCACATTTCGTCACGGGGAAGGTTACGCTTAAAAGGGGTGGTAGGGGTGAAAGAATGGAAGGGGGGTTTAAACAGTGGGAAGCCAGGAGGGATTTACCCTCCCTCTTTTGAGCTTTCACTGTCTCCGTGTTGTCTCTGTTTTCTGAAACCTTACATAAAGCATCAATGGAACAAACCTTTTTATAACGAATTTAGTATTTGGTTTAGCTATCGATATTATTTAAAACGAAATAGAACGAAAGACATGGATCCTTTTGCATTCCTAATACAGCTGCAGTGTTTCTTTTTTTGTTTAAAACCGTTGATTAAGTTGAATTTCGTTTTAACGCAAACGTTACTTCGTTGTAGGGAGGGTAAGATGTCCGCCCCGGCCAAAAGCTTCATACGAGCGTGAAATATGGAAATATTCGGCAATTGTGAGCGGTCTTGTTGGTAGCGGATTCCCGCCGCGGCGTTGCGCTACTAAACTCAATGGAATCCTTATTTGAGGAAGCAGTGGAGCGTTGACGCCCTGACCTTTTATTTTGATTCAACACGACAGAATGAGAGAGACGACCATAGAATGAAATGAAAACAACCCTGTTAATCTTACGGATGACTGCTTGACTAGCTGTCTGCCTGCACTGGCGCTGCAAAGCCCTGCGCAAAGTGGCGCCCTCCTGGCGCGGGATATAAATTCCCGAACTAAAATTAGGCAAATTCAACTCGGTCTTTGCGCTAACCACCACAGCGGATTAACAAATCAGACGCATGCAAGATTGAAGAACCATTAGTGATCGGATCGAGGAGAGACCGAGACGAAATAATATTTATCGAAACCAGACCGAGATGAAAGAATATTCATCGAGACGAGAACAAGATAAAAGAAAATTTATCGAGACCAGACCGTGATGAAAAAAAAATTAATGAGATGAGGCTGTGATGAAAGAAAATTTATCGAAACGAGACCAAGATGAAAGAAAATTTATTACGGTGAAACTGTGGCATAGGAAAATTTGTCGAAAGAAAATGGAGTTGAGGCGAAAGAAAATTTATCGAGACGAGACCGAGACGAAAGAAAATTTGTTAAGTAGCGACCAAGAAGAAGAAAAGAAAAGTATCGTCATGAGACCGAGATGAAAGAAAATATATTGACACGGAACAGCAACACAAAACAAATTTATCGAGATGACACGGTCGTGATGAATGAAAGTTTATCGACATGAGACCGAGATGAAAGAAAATTGATCAAGATAAGGCGAGATGAAAGAAAATTTATCGAGATGAACCGTGATGAAAGAAAATTAATGGACATGAACACTGAGATGAAAGAAAATTTATCGCAGCAAGGCTGAGACAAAGGAAAATTCATCGAGACAAGACCGAGATGATTTCGATATTAATTACTAGGAAACAGGCTTTGGGCTTATTGTAGGTGGAGCGAACATATTTTCATTTCAAACTTGTATTTAGTTTTTATTGTACAGATTTGTTAATGCTCCTAATACATCTAGGTGCAATACTCACTCGGCTAAGTTGGGCTCGTTGCCTGTTGGTGTGACGTACTGCTGCTCTTTGCTGGCCGTTTCCTAATTTAGCTTTTGTTTTTCAAGTATAGGCCTAAGCTACGTATCATATTTATTCTAATAGGCTTTCGTTTACTCCAGCATTTATTTTCTGTTTAGTTATTTGTAGCCACATTTCACAGCCCACACCCTCGCCGCCGACTAAAAATAAAACGGCGAATATATAGCAACAGTTAAGCTACAGTTGCCAATAATTCTTAGGTTATAGGTTTTAGGCTTATTGCAGTGTTCGTTCCTAATGGCCACAAGCCGTCCACTCTCACTACAACTAAAATAAGGAATTTAACTACAAGCCAACGAAAATGTTGAGGCGCACACCTCTATCAACCACTGCAACAGCGATCTCTATTATATAACCTAAAAGTTATAACTATCACAAATGTAGGTTAAAAACGTGTTAGCTTTTATGCTATAGTTCTACGTTTTAGGCCTAATTTTGAGCGTATAGGCCTAATTTTTGCCTGGTGATTTTATTTCGTTAGTAGCAGCTAACAGCAGTTGCGTTCGATATTAAAGTGGCACTATCACCGTTTGAAATGCGAACGAAAATACCATGGCGCCATCTAGCGACATTGGTATTGTTAATCTTTATAGCTTGCTCCCAGGTGCACGAAGACGAACCAAATTTTCACTCTATAATTAAGGATGTCGTGGCTTGTTTGTTTCGTTAAAAGAAATGCCGTTATGCATTCCTTCGCTTCGTGCGAGCAAGAGCTAGATGGTACTACATAGCGCTAGATGTTGTCGGATTTGGTCTGCTTTCAATCGGTAATAGTGCCACTTTAAGCCTATTCCTTCATGCGACACGGTTTCGGTTTCGAGACTTCACCTTACCGTGGCAACGAGGAATGTTGGCTGACGGCAACGGTTGGTCCTGCGCACATTGCTTCCGTCAATAACCGTTGCAGTCGGTTTCCGTTAAGCTTTTAAATTTGATCACGCCCAAAGTAGAAGGACTTGCAGAGACTTTGAGTACTTTGAGACGTAGTAAATTAGAGATTAATTCTTTACGCTCTGGCATAAGGACATTTTAGTTCAGAACTAAGGCAACTAAAATAGGTTGGCATGTGTAGTTAGTAGAGGAAAGGCGTTGTGCGCAGATGCATGACGGACACTTCCCCGATGCTGTCAGTTTCTGACTGAAAGGATTCTGCCTCGACAATCCTGTATACGCAGTTCCTCTAATTTACATAATTTTAATCCAAACAGAAATTTGACCGCCTGCGATATGAAGCGACGGAACGGAACAGAGTAGTGTGTTATACAAGCTTTAGAAGCAGGCATATTATTGTTTCGTGCTGTGAAGTAAATACGTCGTCTGCACTAGACTTTCGTTATACCAAGAATTTATAGGGTTTGGGGGAGAATTTGTAACGCTAAAAAGTCCCTATTGAAAAAACGTTAGATCGGTCCCCATTAGTTCAGTCCGAGTTTTCAGAGGGCGCCACGTGTTCCATCTGGTAATTTTTTCTCATTTTTCAGCCCAAATCTAAAGTAATTTAAATTACAACTAAGCTAGGCTAAATAATAATTAAATACAAGCTGGTTTCGTTTAGTTTAGTTTTAGGCTCAAAACTGAGTAGAAATACCCACATAAAACACATGGCTCCCTCTAGTAACTGAGACTGAACTAATCCGACTGTATCCAAGACGTTTCAGTATGGGTCTCAGCCACAAATTCTCCTCCCAAACCCTGTAAATTCTTGGTTATACATATACCGCTTCGCCTTGCTACGACGATTTCAGGTTCATATTCGGCGGGATTCCCACCGCTAGTGTAAACGCCTATTAATTGTCGCTGTGTTGAAGTAAATTTCCCCTAGCATTCTTTTTTCAAATGAAACTAATGTTTGTCGTTAATGAAACCCTTTTGTTTTATATCGCGACCCGCAATTGATTCTGTCCGTGTGGTGTAGCTCACTGCATTTGGCTCGACTTCACGAATGCTCCCTGGACTCCTGGAAGTAAAGCTTCATGAGCACATGTAGGTATATCGATGGGCGTTGGCTTAAATTTTAAGATTCCCTTTCGGAAATTATTAATTTATAACTTACGTGAGTTAAATAATTTAACTGATTTAAGTTAACAAATAATGTACTTACCTGGTTATTAATACAAACATTTGCACTCTTAAATATTGTGTTTATTCTTCATTGTCAACTTATTCTTTTATTAAAACTTGTCATGTGATATGCTAATTTCCGTCCCTTTAAAAAGTCTCGCTGTCGATATGCTCGACGGCAAGGGACGATTTTCATTAGTCCGTTGGTTGGTTTTGTGCCGCGGCTGCGCACGCCTTTTTCTTTTCCTGTCTGCTGCATGGCGGAAACTCGGCTTCTCCCCCGCACCGTAATGTTTTGCTCTACAAATGTACTTCGCCATGTCTTGTATGCTGAGTGATGTTATAGCTGGGCGGAGGCACCTCAGTTGTACTCTCTTCAGCCATGCCAGATTCTTGTGTCGGAGTTTTCTGTATTTTTATAGCCAGTACCGGGAGTGGCATGTTTTTATTCTAAGGGATACTAATAATTCGAAGGTTAAATGAAAACTAGAATATTGCTACTAGCGGTAGCAATCTTCAAGTTTTCATTTAGCGTCCAAAGTATTATTCGGTGCGATTAACTTGGTGGCCTTTCCCTGGTTGAATGATATCACTACTTTGAAAGGCCGACTCTTTTTGTAAACTTGGCGGCTTCTCTTATACCAGTTTTGGTTTTGGGTGGATATCACAACTTTCATAGGCCTGTGAATGTACAAAAAATCCCACGGTGTAATTGTCACCTCTACCTTTTTTGTCTGGAAGTATTTTATATCTATGAATTTTCTCATTCATAATTTTCACATTTGCTATTGTCATTCCGAATAAATTAATAACAAGCATACGAGTATGGTAATTGCAAGGACCTAATAGGTTCCTATGGTATAAAAGATATCCTGTGTCTTATTGAACCAGTAATGAGAAATTTATTCGGGTCGTAGGGCAGATAATTCATTTTGAATTAGCGTACCGTAAAAAAAACGATTGGGATTTGATGGAAAAAAAACACGACCAAACCTTTGCAATCCACCTGTTTCATGAACACATTTTTCGAGCTTCATCATGTGTGGATAATCCGTACGATGATTTAATTTTTCCCGACAAAGAAGGCCTAATTTTCTTTCATATGAATATTCGTAGTCTAAGAGCCAACTTTGATCAGTTTTTAGTTTTCTTACAAACCACGAAATCTAAATTTCACGCAATTGTACTTTCCGAAATCTGGGTTAACGAGTCAGAATGTAATCTATATCAAATTGATGGCTACAAAGCTCATTTTTATTGCCGTCCTGATAAACGAGCTGGAGGCCTGGCAGTTTACCTACCTGCAGATGCTAATGCTAATTTCTCGCACATTTTTTCTGACAATGCAGATTTCTTAAAATTAAGTTGTGTGATCGAAAATTTTAAATATGAAATGTTGTCAGTGTATCGATACCACGATGGAAGTCTGAGTAATTTCGTAGTTGAATTATCCGACATTGTTAATAACATGACCAGTCACGATGTGATTGTCATTGGAGACGTCAATATTAACTTAAATGAAATGAACGCAACTGAAAACATTTACTTTGACGATCTTTTGGCAAATGGTTTTGTTTCATTTATGAACAGATATACTCGAATCACAGCTCAAAGCAAATCTTGCCTCGACTATATTTTCATTAAAAGCAATGATAAAACTCAACATCACGGACCACTACGCAGTTGCATTCAACGTTAAAGTCAATGCTACAAAACACAACAATGGAGATGGCCGTTCTCGAAAATCTGTATCTAAAACTGATTTTAATAAATTAAACAATTACCTCTCAAAAGAAAACTGGTCCGGGATTTTACATGATCTAAATGTGAATACAGCTATGACAGCCTTTGTAGATATACTGCGACTCAGTATTACAAATTCGACTTATAACGTTACAATCTCAGCCAAATATAGGAAAATTAATCCATGGATGACTACTGCTGTTTTAAATTCAGTCAGAACTAAAGATTAACTTTACAAACTCATGAAAAAACACCCAAATAATCAAGCATACCGTGACAACTTTGTTAGATACATGAACGTCCTTAAAAAGGCAATCAATGAAGCAAAGGATAAATACTACCAACATAAAATGAGTAAAACAAATGGTGACTGCCGTAAACAGTGGCAAATTTTAAATGAAATTACGGGAACTAAGAAACAATTTAGTACATACCCAGACGAAATCAATGCAAATGGGACTTCCATTCGACTTGATAACGACCCAAATAGGTACACAAACGAATTTAATAATTTCTTTGGAAATATTGGAAAGAATTTAGCAAGCAAAATTTCCCAAAACTCTGCTAAGAGTAAATACATGCCTTCTACTAATAAACATTCCTTTTTTGTTGCCCCTGTCACAGAGCTGGAAATCAATAATCTTATCAACTCCCTTAAGTCTGGCAAAAGTGCAGGGTTTGACGGTATTACTGCTGAATGCATTAATTCAGTGAAGCACATTATCACACCGATCCTTGTCCACCTTTTCAATCTTTCGTTCACTACTGGAGTTTTTCCACAAATTCTTAAACATACCGTTGTTATTCCTATTTTTAAGAAAGGAAGTCGTATTGAACCAAATAATTATAGGCCCATTGCATTACTCTCGATTTTATCAAAACTCCTCGAAAAGGCCATGAAAAACAGACTTACTGGTTTCTTGGAAAAAAATAATAATCTCCATAACAACCAATACGGTTTTCGGAAAAATTGTTGTACTGAAGATGCTGTCCAAAATTTTCTTATGGAAACTTATGCTGCACTGGACTCAAACAGTGTTGTTGTTGGTATTTTTCTGGACTTAATGAAAGCATTCGACACTGTTAACCATAAAAAATTGTTACAGAAACTAGACCGTTAAGGAATCAGAGGCTTCACGCTCGACTGGTTCAAGGATTACTTATCAAACAGATCACAATGCACAAAAATCGGAAATCATTTTAGTGACAATATTTTGGTGACCTCAGGAGTGCCTCAAGGATCAGTTCTAGGGCCACTCCTCTTTCTGATTTACATTAACGATATTTACAAATTAAAGACTCATTCTAGTATTATTTCGTTTGCTGATGACACTGCACTTCTTGCGGTTAACAAAAATAAAATACAAGCCTCGATAAATATTGAACAAGACCTCGTTTTGATCGGAGACTGGTTCATCGAGAACCTTTTAACCTTAAACGTTACTAAAAGTAACTACATTCATTTTTCACTGAAAGAGAGAGATGGGCCAACTGTTAATAATTTAAAAATGCATAATTGTTCAATGCAGCTCAGCCTGCCGTGTGATTGTTCTCCAATCCAAAAAGTGAATGATGTACGATACCTTGGCGTAACCTTGGACAACACATTAAATTGGAGGAGTCAGATTAGTACAGTTATTAGTAGGCTCAGGGCTCTGTTATGTAAATTATACTATCTCAGAAAGCATGTCTCACTTGACACGCTAAAAATGTTTTATTTTGCCATGGGTCATTCATACTTACAGTATTCTGTTACATGCTGGGGTGGAACGTATATGAACGCTGTTGCTCCAGTTATTATGCTTCAAAAAAAGATCGTCAGAGTAATGACATTCAAAAAACAAAATGAACATTCGCTACCTATTTTTCAGCAGCTAGGTATTCTGCCAGTTCGCCATTTATATGTGTATCGAGTTATAATTCGTTTTCGGAGGAATAATACTCATGCTACAACTCGTTTACTAACGAACTACCACACTAGGAGTGAATCGAACAATTACGTTATCCAGCCTAAAGTAAATAAAGAAAGATTACATAAATGCAGCTATTTCCTTGGCAGCAAGCTATACAATAGTTTACCAAACAACTTAAAAGAAATTGTTGAGATTAATTCATTCCACAAATCCTTGTATAAATGGCTACTGGGCTTAAGCACTGACTCTATAGAAAAGTTATTCAAAATTGTAAGCTAAACTTTCTTTCGCAATAAGTATGTCTTACCTTGTCTATCCATTACCTTCCCATTATTTTATAATTCGTTTTATGTTTATAGTTAAATAATTCTATTATTAATTACATGTTGTTACTAAAGTTTTGCAGCGATTTTTTCTTTTTATACAATGTTTTGTTTTATAATTTCTTGTATGGTACCTACATGCCACACGCGGGCATCAGCTCTTGTGGGATGTGGGCACATACTGCATTGTCATACTGCAATTGTTTATTGTAATAAACTTACTTACTTGTAATAAACTTACTTACTTACTTACATTTTGTTTCCTAATCTTCTTTCCAGCAAAATTGTCTCTTTTATCGTCGTGGGGCAGATAATTCAGTTTGGATTCGTGTACCGTAACAAAAAACCGACGAAACCTTTGCAATAAACAATACTCCGTCTCTTAGTGAACCATTCAATTCCATTCTGAACTTTAATTGAGGCCGCGGCCTACTGCCATGCGCCCCATAAAAACCGCCACCACCTATTTGCAACCACATCTTTGCAACCACCTATTTGCAACAACAATGTATTCCGACAATTAGGTACTGAAACGATAAGCGTGTAACACTTAAGCATGTTATAATCTACTGTAGGATGACAATACAAACAATGGTTACAACAATAATTTTGCACTTACGAGCCACTTCAGGGCCACGTGCTTCTAGCTGCAACCCCCATTTTAGAATAAGGCACTTCCCCATACGACGCTTTACCTGTCTACCAAAATTTAGATCTGGCAACTTTCCGTAATCAGCTGTAGACGTGTCGTTATACCCTATGAGAATTAACATGGGAGCCTGCGGACTAGTTATTACTAGTTACCAGTAACACAAATCCACCCAAAACCAAAACTGGTAAGAGAAGCCGCCAAGTTTACAAAAAGGGTCGGCCTTTCAAAGTAGTGATATCATTCAACCAGGGAAAGGCCGCCAAGATTAATCCTATTAGCCTAGTTAATCGCACCGAATAACAGTTCGAAGGTTAAATGAAAACTAGAAGATTGTTACTAGCGGTAGCAATCTTGAAGTTTTCATTTAACATCCAAAGTATTATTCGGTGCGATTAACTTGGCCAATAGGATTAACCTTGGCGGCCTTTCCCTGGTTGAATGATATCACTACTTTGAAAGGCCGGCCCTTTTTGTAAACTTGGCGGCTTCTCTTACCAGTTTTGGTTTTGGTTGGATATCACGACTTTCATAGGCCTGTGAATGTGCAAAAAAATCCCACGGTGTAATTGTCACCCCTACCTTTTTTGTCTGGAGGTATTTTATTGTATGAATGTTCTCATTCATAATTTTCACATTTGCTATTGTCGTTCCAAATAAATTAATAACAAGCGTAACAGTATGGTAATTGCAAGGACCTAATCAATTCCTATGGAATAAAGATACCCTGTGTCTTATTGAACCAGTAATGAGAAATTTATTCAGGTCGTTATTTTGAATTCGCGTACCGTAAAAAAAAAAACGATTTGGATTTGGTGGGGAAAAAAACGACCAAACCGTTGCAATAAAAGATACTCCGTCTCTTAGTGAACCACCTATTTGCAACAACAATGAATTCTGACAATTAGGTACTGAAACGATAAGTGTGTAACACTTAAGCATGTTATAAGCTACTGTTGGATGACAATACAAATAATGGTTACAACAATAATTTTGCACTTACGAGCCACTTCAGGACCACGTGCTTATAGCTGCAACCCCCATTTTAGAAAAAGACACTTCCCCATATGATGCTTTACCCGTCTGCCGAAAATTTAGATCTGGCAACTTTCCCTAATCAGCTGTAGACGTGTCGTTATACCCTATGAGCATTAACATGGGAGCCTGCGGACTAGTTACTATAGTTACTAGTCACTAGTTACTAGTCACTAGTTACAAGTTACTACTCACCAGTAACACAAATCAATGAGGACACGTTCCCACATTTTCGTGTTGAGTTTTTCTTTGTTACTGGACCCAAGACACCTGATTCAAACGATTTGCAAAGATTTCTACCGCATGGGGAATTTACACCAGTATGCTGAAATCACGGATAAGTTGGTTTCAGTTAAAAGACAGTCTGCTAGTGAGCCGCCATCTGACAACAATTACACTCTAACAATTATGCTCTAACAATTAAGCTCCAACAACAATAAAACGTCTACTTGGCGGCGACACACTAGCATGTGTCTAGATCAACGTTATTGAGGACACTTTCTCCATGAAGAACACGTTCCCACATTTTCGTGTTGACGTTTTCTTCGTTACTGGACCCAAGACACCTGATTCAAACGATTTGCAAAGTTTTCTACCGCATGGGGAATTTACACCAATATGCTGAAATCAGGTATAAGTTTGTTTCAGTTAAAAGACACAGTCTGCTAGTGCATCCGCCTTTTTTCATCAACAATCAGTTTTTAACAATCGGATGTCCACAATCGGACGATCTATTATTAATTGGGGGTGGCACACTAGCGTGTGTCTAGATCAACGTTATTGAGGACACTTTCTCTCCATGAAGGACACGTTCCCACATTTTCGTGTTGACGTTTTCTTTGTTACTGGACCCAAGACACCTGATTCAAACGATTTGCAAAGATTTCGACCGCATGGGGAATTTACACCAGTTTGCTGAAATCAGGTATAAGTTGGTTTGAGTTAAAAGACACAGTCTGCTAGTGTAGGCCGCCTTTTTTTCATCAACAATCATTTTTTTTAACAATCGGATGTCTACAATCGGATGATCTACTATTACTTGGCGGTGACGCACTAGCGTGTGTCTAAATGTGTTGGTTTTCGTTTTTGTATTAGGGTGGGCACACGACTCAGGGTCCTGGCTCCAATGAAAATACATTTCATTCCTCATCATCATTAAGTCTGCCCATAAGCGAAATATATATGCAGAAGATGGGAACGTTACAACGTTGTTTCCTGGAATTATGACCTTTCTTTACATTGTTTTCGGTTGTCACTTTGCAATAAACTAACTAAGCTGGAGGAATTTACTCCAGGAAATAACGTTTTACTCAGTGACAAACCCATCATCGAAAATCATACACTAGAAATAACGTAGTACAGTAAGCCACCTTTACACATTTACGTTTCATTCCAACGATGTGATCCGGATTCGAACCGGCGAACCAGTTCATCACCAGATTACTACCATACCGCCTTTACCAATATGGCCACTTGTCCACTTGCATAAAAATAACTCACTGGACCAGGTCATTAAGGTCACAGTCTTGACCAGGACTCCATTAGGCCTAATGTGCTCTGTCATAGGCAATGAAGAGGGTAATTGCAGGCGCCACTAGTTTTTGTTTCAGGATAGTAGGTCTTGGAACAGTCTACCGCAGACAATGGTGGAGTCTCCGCTCAACTGTTAATTCATTTTGACACAGGCTTAAGGTGTGCCTAAATATTTTTTCCGATAATTGCTTCTTTAGTAACCTTATGCCCGCCTTTCTTACCTGGGTAGTATGTAAGATGTACCTCATGGCATCCTATACTGTTTCCCTTTCTCTTAAATTAAGAATAAATTTATTATTATTATTATTATTATTATTATTATTATTATTATTATACAATTCAGTTTACACTCATAAGGCTCAATGAAGGAGAAATAAATAGACGTAAATCGCTGTAAATATTTCAAAGGTTCATTAGAAATAAGCCATCAGTGAAAATTATACACTAGAAATAACGTAGTACAGTAAGCCACTTTTATGCACTTAAGTTTCATTCGAGTGATGTGACCCGGATTCGAACCGGGGAACCAATCCATCATCAGATTCGCCTTTACCAATATGGCCAGTGGCGTAAAGCACCCGTTATTAAGGTCACAACCGCCATCAGATCCATTCGACCAAATGTGTTCGGTCACTAGGCAACGGAGTGGGAATACCATTCAATCTACACTCATAAGGCTCGAGCAACGAAGGTGAAACAAATAGACATAAAATAAACCCGTCAGCGAAAATCGTACATTAGAAATAACGTAATACAATAAGCCACCTTTATGCACTAATTGGAGGTAAAAAGTACACTATATAAGCTCCAACGCATTAACGTGAAAAAAATACCAGCCCTTATACTTCGAAGTTTGTCGCAAAGTAGGGGCTTCATTATTCAGTGTTAAAGGGCAATTTCATCCATTTTGACATGCATGTTTGACTTTTGGATCACTTACACAATAACTAAACACAAGAATGCCTTACGTAGGCTACGTCCGATACACCAATTTAATTACTGCATCACCAAAACACGACACGGAGATCGCCATTGTTTTGCTTGGACGCTCAGAAATTAATGCCGACAGATGTCACTTTTCGATTTCGACTCGCAGCCGATTGAGATAGCTGTATTGACTGTGAGGAGCTCAAGCGTCTGACGGCCTTAGCAGGCCG
>JAHWFP010020301.1:26953-39870 GCA_023313725.1 Lithobius niger
GGGGGGGGGGGTGGCTGTAACGGAAAACGGCTGCATTTCCGGACCCATTTTTATAGGACTTTTTAGTCTTACTTTTGATCATAGACTACACCCTCAAAGTTTGGCCAGACCTTTTAGGGACACCCTGTATGTAAGAAGGTGTTAAAGGCAGCTCTTTCACCTGTTTGGAAAGAGGCGTCTTTTCCGGCGACGGGTGTATCATGGCATTATGAACACGACGAAGCAAATCTTCCTCCAAGTGGCAACCTCCCAACTTCGATACTATCGGCCGCCATCACTTACTTATAGCGTTGTGCACACTGATTACTGGAAGACTAAACTGAAAAAAAAATGGCGCCGCACTGAATTTATATTCTAAACGAACCTTATTTTGTCTTACTACTAGAAGCTCGTTTAAGATTGCCAAAATTTGAACCGAATGACGGGCAGATAAGCAGTCTTCGCGGTATGATCAAGCCCTAACGGGAGCAGCCCAATGGCACTTTCGTGAGGACTTATATTAAGAGTATCAACACCGACAACTACGTCGCTTGAGCATTCTGTCCCTCTCACGCTGGTAGTACAGGAGAGGACCTGGACCGTCTGTTAGAAAGTCGCATCCTCCCCAACCCTAACATCCTAATGATCCAGGGCATTTTTTTAGGAAATGTGACTGGAGGTCCACTTTCACAAAAGGGCACCACTTTAATATAGTATAAAGGGCACCATTATATTAATGGCTCAACTGTTAACATAATAAAAAAAACCAAACTATGTGCAGTGGTGTTAAGTGTGGTTTTGTACTGAGGGGAACACTAGTCATTTAGCCAACTGTGTGTAGGTAGAAACCAATAACAGCTAGGGGGTCTGGGGGAGCGCTGTGAGCTCCCCAGTGGGCCCCGGAAGCTGACGCATTTTTGCTATTTTCCAGAATTTTCTGGCTTTGCAAAGTGCCGTTGAAAACATTTTTGCAAAATCAGTTAGCTGACTGCATTATACGCATAAAAAAACTTTGGTAATGTAAGTTTTTCAGTTTTTCACACTACATACCTATTTTTTTATAAATAAAATGTGTCCTCAGGATAGTCAAGGTTTTTTCAGCTACGCAAAAAAGTGACAATTTACCGAAATCGAATAAGCCTTCAAAACCAGAAAAATAAAACCTCAACGTGCCCTTTTACAAAAGTTGCCCCTGCCTTCTCGGTGGTCTGTGCACGCTACTGGATTTTACCTACCGTGAAGATTCGCTGAAAACTGGATTGAATTTGAGTTCATTATCCATATCTCCAAAATGTGTAGTTAGCACACAAAAAAAAAACATTCTCATGAAAGTATTAATGTATTAAACTTGACATTTTATTTCCTTTTTAGGGTAGACCTCCAGTGAGTCCAATTGAGTTTAACTGGAGGGCCACTTTAGGCGGCTGCAGGTCCATGTAGACCTCCAGTTAGCATGTAAAAAAAATGCCCTGTGATGATCCTAGATGTTGCGACGTTGTACAATAACTTACTGAGCATAAACTCAGGTTTAAAGACATAAAAATGAAACAAACATTTTCAGTAAATACAGGACTCTGTGTATACATGTAACGTTTCCTGGTAAACCAAACATTGCCCTTAGTTCTCACTTTCTTGGTCTTCCGGTTCTGTTTCCTTGGTGACTTAATAAGAAGCTATAGCAAAGTCGGGCACTCGTTCAGAACCGTACAGAAACGGAATCCCTTAAGTTATCGCATCTTCACTTTAGATATAAATAGCTCTTCTGCGACGCCTTCTTTACCATCATCCCCTCTGCCCCTTAACCCCCCACCTCCCCCCTCCCCCCGCCCCGACCCCCCTTTCTCCTTTCCCCAAGTCCCCCCTCTCCTCCACCATCTAGCGCAATTCGCAATCGGCTGCAGACACGCCGTAAACTCCTTAATTTGCCGGAATCTTGAGATGGCGTGCCTTGTAGGTTGGTCCGTCCGTCCGTCCTCGGTGGCTTTGCACTGTACGCACGAGGCTCCTAATTGATTTTCCCAACATGCAATTGAAACATGCGGATCATAACTCTCGCCTCGGAGCGCTCCTCGACTCTCGCCGGGCGCTCGTTACGTTGCCTGAACAGGGAAGAGGAGGGTGACCATTAGAGAGGTTTTCTGCGCCACCTCCTTCTCTATTTATGTAATTAATAAGTTGATACGTTAGCGCTCCTTCTATCCATCCGGTCGGCCTGTGCCTGCCTCTCGGGTTTGCGAGCTTCATCACGGCCTTCTCTCACCAGCCCGCCTCACCCACCCTCCCAGGGCTCGTTTCCCCGCTCTTTTCTAACGACTTTTCCCGCCGCACGCACGCGCAAACCCGCCCCTCTTCTATAAAAGCGCAGTTCAAGAAGACGCCAAACTGGCCGCCTTGCATATGCAATGAGAAGCCATTTCCAAACTAATGACTTCTCAGCCCATCCGAGAATCATCAGGCCACCTAAAGGTTAATCGGGTTCAAAGGAGGATGCCAATCTTCAGTCCAGAAATTGAGAAAGGAAGGCAAGGATAGAGAGATGAGATGGACGGACCGACGAAAACGGGCAAGATTAAGCGAGGAAAGTGGTCTTCAAATGCGTGGCCAAGACGTTTCTACATTATTGCTGGACATATTTGCGTTATTATATTAGGGTTTTCTCTCGTAGTCGTTCCGTTGTGCTGTTGGATTGTCAGATCTAAGTTTTGGTAAGATCACAAGAGAAAAGGCGTAACTTTGGCTGGGCTAAATTAGAGTCAGAATGTTCAGTACAGCAAAAGTATAATTATGATTGGTTTCCATTAGCTGGGGTTTCTGTTATTGTGTTTGCGTTGCGTTATCTCCTCATCAAACTCCATCATATGCCAAACTGGAAAGCAAATTAAATTTCAGCACAGCACTAAAATAAAGAATTAAACTTCAAGCTTAGACATAATCAGTTCAAATTTCAGTTGCACCAAATGTGAGTTGGAAAGCACATCAACTTTGAGCTGAATTGCAGAACGTGTCCCATGCATTCATTTGCACCAAGGAGAGTTGGACAGTTAACCAACTTTGAGCTGACTTGCAGAACTTCTCCCATGCACTCGTTCTCACCAAATGTGAGTTGGAAAGCACACCAACTTTGAGCTGAATTGCAGAACGTCTCCCATGCACTCATTTGCACCAAGTGTGAGTTTGAAAGCACACCAAGTTTGAGCTGACTTGCAGAACGTCTCCCATGCACTCGTTCTCACCAAATGTGAGTTGGAAAGCACACCAACTTTGAGCTGAATTGCAGAACGTCTCCCATGCACTCATTTGCACCAAGGAGAGCTGGACAGCTAACCAACTTTGAGCTGACTTGCAGAACGTCTCCCATGCACTCGTTCTCACCAAATAATGTGAGTTGGAAAGTACACCAACTTTGAGCTGAATTGCAGAACGTCTCCCATGCACTCATTTGCACCAAATGTGAGTTGGAAACCACACCAAGTTTGAGCTGGATTCCAGAACGTCTCCCATGCACTCATTTGCACTAAGAAGGTTGGACAGCTAACCAACTTTGAGTTGAATTGCAGAACGTCTCCCATGCACTCATTTGCACCAAATGTTAGTTGGAAAGCTAACAGAACATCTCCCATGTACTCACTTGCAGCAAAATAAGTTGGGAGCCAGCAAATCGACTTTGAGCTGACTTACACAACTCTCATAATTCAGTAGCACCAAAAAGAGTTGGAAGGCAAACCAACTTTGAGCTGAATTGCATAATATCTCCCATGCACTCATCTGCACCTGAACTGAATGGCAACTTTGGATGGCTTCTACAATATCTTCGGAACACTCAGTTGCACCAAATACAGTTTGAAGGCAAACCAACTTTTTTTGAGTTTGAGATGACGACTTGCAGAACATGTCCCATGCAGTCACTTGGATCAAATAGATTTGGAACACAAACCAACTTTGAGCTGTCTCACTACGTATCCCATGCACTCATCTGCTCCAAATACAGCTGGAAAGCCAACCAATGACTTACAAAACATCTTCCATGCACTCTGTTGCACCTAAGAGAGTTGGCAACTTTGAGCTGACTTGTTGGAGAGGCGAGCGAGCGAAGCGTAGCCTATAACGGACACCAAATTGCAAATTGTTGGTTGGTCCGTTGGTCCGTTGGTTGCACATTTTTAGTCTGGGTGGAGCCCAAACGAAAGGTCAGATTGGAATGAAATTTGGTACATCGATTGATACCCCCAAAAGTATTGCTGAGCCGAAATTTGCCGTAAATCGAACTAGTGTTATGAAAGAAATTACAAATTTTTGAATTAATTTCTAACACTCACCATTGTGAAATTAGAATCCTGAATAGCTATGGAATTCCGACGAAGCATATAACATGCTGGTGGTAGCCAAGTTAACTTTAAAAAACACGGCAAATTAAATTTTAGTTGCTTCTTTCTTGCTGAAAACCTTTTTCGACGGAACTCAATGAAATAATAACATTTGATTGTCGCATTTTAACCACTACTGGAACATCGCAACCATAAAAAACAAAAGGATTCCGTTAACGATACACCTTAGCAACATTTGAAAAAAGAATGCTGGGAGGAATTACATTCAGCATGGCAATGAAACTGCATTTACACTAGCGATGGGAATCCCGAATATGAAGCCTAAATCGTCGTATCACGGTGAAGCTATACATATAAAAAGAAACTAAACAGCAGTCGATGTATTTACACAAAGCAGAAAACAACAACATGCCTGCGTCTAAAAGTTTGAAGGTTCCTCGTTGCCACGGCAACGTGTAGGAACGTGTGTAGTCTCGATACCGTAGTGCATTAATCAATTGAGATTAGGTCTATTGATTAATGCACTACGGTATCGAGACCTAGTCTCAAACGCAGCGGCTCCTTAACGAAATAAAAATGACAACTAAAAATTAGGCCTAAAAGGCTACAAATTAGGCCTAAAGGATAAAGTAGGCCTAAGAGCTAACACTTTTTGACCTACAATATTGTGATCGTTACTGATGGAATATATATAATGTGGTTTTAAGATCGCTATCGCTCTGACAGAGGTGTGTGCCTCAATATTTTCGTTGGTGGCGTTGTCAAGACTATAGTGTTAGACCGGTGGCAGCATTGCCAACTTGCAGAATCTTTTGATTATTGTTAAAAACTATCGCTCTGATGATTGTTTGGCTTACAGTTAAATGCTTTATTATTAACATTTTGTAATGGGGACTCTCTTCGAACGGTGCTTGGATTTTGTCGGGTAACTGGCCGTTTCTCTTAGGGTTAGTATTGTCTCCCCTATCACTCAGTTTAGATGATCTCAGTACTATACAACAATGCTTGCAACAATGCAACAAGCTTGATACATTCATCCCAGGCCTGGAGTACTGAGATCGACAAAGGGCCAGCACGCGCACAACAAAGAACGAATCGTGCTGACGTTCTTTTGCTCAGAAAGCTTGACAATGCGACTGTGCGTGCAACAATGTTTGCACAAAAAACGAATCCTAATGCCGATTTGCCCCTTCAGCTAACAAAGACAATGTTGCAATAACAATGACAGTGTGAATGCGCTTTTCAATTGTTACGCGACTCGGCGATAAATAGGTTATTACCCTCTTTCCTCGTACTGAGCTCAACAATGGCTCGGCCCCTGCGGGGCCTCGTCATTGTTAATCTCAGTACTCGGAAAGCGGGTAATAACCTACACTTCTTCCTTTTATATCCGGCCATCCAGGCGTCCGGTTGAGGTTGTTGGTCTGTAGTGGTACCTGTATAGTTGTTGTTGTTGCTGTATATAGTTTTAATTAGTTAGCAGTTAAGTTTAGTATTGATCTGATGATGTACTGGGTCGTATTGCTCACAATAAATAAACCTCAACCTCAACCTCTGGGGAAGACGCTTTGCGCAGCAGTAATTATTGTTGTAAACAATGTCAGAATTATTAGCGGTGGCAGCCCACCCAGCCGTTAGAAACGTGCCGTTTTATTTTTAGTCGGCGGCGATGGCTCACATCTTTAGTGTCGGATGTGGAAAGAAGCTAAAACTTACTAAACACACACTAAATGCTGGATCGAACGAAAGTATATTAATATAATATTAATAAATTATAAATACGACACGTAGCTTTGTCCTATTTGAAAATAAAGCTAAAATAAGGCAAAGGCCTACAAATAACAGCAGTACGTCACAACAAAAGGCAAATAGCCCAAACTTAGCCGAATGAGCATTTCTCCTAGATTTTTAAGGAGCATTAAGACATATGGTACAGTCATTAAAATAAACACTATAGATATAAATTTGAAATAAAGGTCTGTTCGCTCCGCCCACAATAGGCCCAGTGCCTGTTTCCTAGCATAATATCTGCCATGTGCTCCTTTGCACCAGAGTTAGATAGCAACTTTGAGCTGACTTGCTGAATGCCTCCCATGCACAAACTTGCAGCAAACAAGTTGGAAGGCAAACCACCATTGAGCTGACTTTCAGAACATGTCTCACGCACACGAATGCATCAAATAGAGCTAGAAGGTAATTAACTGCAAACTGATTCAAAAAAAGCTTTGATCAGTTCGTCAAATGCACCAAGAAGGCAAAATAGCAACGATTTGGCTGGCAGAGTATCTCCTACGCACTCAGGCCCAAAGAATCTTGCACTCATGTGGATCACTTTTTCATCAGCGAATGGATGCTGCAGGACAAAATAGGCAAGTTCATGAAACTAATCAGTAGCATAATGATACGAAAGGTGCCAAGAAATTTTAATATGAAATTCAGCCTGTGTTTTTCAGGAAAACGGCAACAGATAGAGTAGACAGAAATTTTCTTCGAATTCAGCAAGCTTTTTCCAGTTACGAACAGCCACGAAACCTTCTGTTTCAATTTGTGGTGGGCTATATGCCATGTATTTATTTACTAGACTATTAGGGGTCACGTGAACTCAAAGTTACCAGTGAATCTCAGTATTACTTTAAGGGAAGAGTTAGAGCATTTTGTTGTTGTTGCTTTTTACGGAGCTCGAAACCAACCTGGGTTATCTGCCCCACGACGATTACCCAACATTTTGTTGTTGTAGTTGTTGTACTGCTTTAGGGTTCATGAACCCAAAGTGTTTTGTTGTTGTTGTTTGTTTGTTGTTGTTTGTTTGTTGTTGTTTGTTTGTTGTTGTTTGTTTTAAGAGAGCACGAAACTAAACAAACCGAACCGAACTGTTCTTGATTTGATTTGATTTAATTAAGGCCCTGGACCGAAGCCGTACACTCTGAAGATGATGTGTACTGACAGTACACATGAATGTGTACTTTCTCAGCCTCCACACGAGTTGTGTACTGGCAGTACACAGCCTGTGCAGCGACAGTACACATTCTCGTCACAGCTTGTGTACTACCAGTACACAAATTGTGTACTCTCAGTGCACAGTTCGTGTGGAGGCTGTAAATACTGCCAATACACATCGTCTTCACAGTGTACGCGTTCACAAGAGAAACCATACAGATGCTACATAAGATTCAGACACGTCAAAACTGTTTTTGCTTCAATAACACAACAATGATCATCAACAATTCAATTTGTTTATTGAGGGTCGTGATCCCAGGTCGTATACCCTACTACAAATGCTACCTAAGTCTAATTCCGCAACCATTTACATCCAATGCAACAACTGACCAATATGACTCAAACAACCCCGGAAAAGGAAATTTCCCCAAAATTCCACATACGCACACAAACACTGCGCACACCAACACTGCGCACACCAACACTGAACACACCAACACTGCGCACACCAACACTGCGCGCACAAGCACAGCGCAGTACATTCTTTCTCTGCGTACAAGTGACACACCTTGCATATTCCACCAGAGAGCACTCATGTCGTATCATCATCCTCTACAGTGCGTATCTCACTGCAATATTGACCGACGTACTGGTCCACAAACCTCCCACAACGCCACACTGATGTTTCTGGGTTCTCGAAATGTGCCTTGCGCGTGAGTGACGCAAAGACCGCAAATGCTACCAGCCTCGAAGCAACATCCCCGTAGCCCTGGAGCACGTGGCTATGGCTCGGAGCTTCCGAAAAGGACTTTGGCCTCCGACAAGAGGCCCGGAAAAGGCGGGTGTGTATCGAGCCATTTGGCAATGCTCTTCCTCCTACCTCTATACATTTCGCATACCAAAAGAAAATGTTCGACAGATACCTCAATGCCGTAAGTTACGCACAACAATGAACACAAAGACGATGAGTAAACTGTGTAGCAACAAAAGCACCAATGAAGAATCGTTGCTTTTGCCAATGCTAAATAATGCGAGTTCAGTGGGCTTCTCGACGAAGATACACATGAACAGACATAGGGCCTTACTGTATGCGCGGTTTATCTTGAATCCTGTAGGTATTTTACGAGCGGCTACGTTTTCCTGGAGGAGGCGGCATTAATCGACGGCCGCCATTGTTTTTGTAACCATCTCGGATATCAACAAGGCACCCTGCTACCAAAAACATACAATTGATTATCTGTGTCGTTCTGGAACGAACTCAAGATAGGCAAGGGTGCATCACAGTAACGGGAAAAATAAAATAAGATACCATTTTAAAGAAGAAAAAATTTTTTTTTTTTTACTTTTACTGTTTTAAAAAAAAAAAAATTTTTGTTTAAAAGAAGAAAGCTTCTTTCTTTGTGGGTCACGGGGGCGGGGCGGAAGAGAACCACAACAAATCTTAAGCACCAGGCATCTATGATGTTTAATCTAGCCCTGTTTTTAGTCATGCTGGTATCCACCTTTTGATCTCCAATAGAGCAGTGACACGACGTAGTATTATTGTATATAACTCTATGCTGGAGCCTTAATGGGTTATCTGCAAGGGGCACTGCAGAGAGAAACAGAAGGGCGTCATACCGAAACCGATGCTGTGAAGAGTGATTTCTTAGACCCAAAACGCGCGATTTTTATTGTTGGAGAAAACAACGTTATTTTAAGCCTAAGAAATCCGCTCTTCCGTTGTTTTTCCCTCCATTTTTATGTAGTGCACCTTGTAGTTATGCCCTCCAAAACCCATACTGGTGCCAATATGGCGGCAAATGTCACTGCGCTATAGGGTGGTTCGAGACTAATTCGAGTAAAAAACGCTTCTTCCCAGTTGCAGAAAAATTTGTCTAGATGGCACCATTTTGGAATCAAGGGGGTGGGGTTCCTAAAAAAGAAGGCAAAAGAACAAATTTGGATTTTTTTTAGAACACCTTTGCTAGTTTTGTGGATAACCAAAACGCACCGAAGAAATTTTAGGGTGGGGGAAGGGGGATTGCAAGCAAAAAGAATGTCATCTGGGGTTAAAAGGTGGGGGGCGGGAAGGGGAAGGCATGCGCAACGTGCGTACGCTCGTTTCCAGCAGAGCAGTCGTCTAAGAACGAGGCGTAGCCATCCTATTAAACTATTAATTCTTTGAATATGAAAATTCATTCACGATGACGAAGCAAATTAGGATCATAATAGAAATTGTTCTCGTCGCAGGCGCCGTAAAATTCAGAAACACATCGTATGGTCGATAGCGCTGAGTACATGAATGTGTTAATATGAGGCATTAAAGATTTCCAACAGTTTCTCTCATTAAGTGCAGCACAAAATATCTATTAGGAAAGAGTCTTACCAAAGAATGGAAATGATCCGATTCCCCGCAGCCGGGTAAACAATTAACATTTTAAAGCTGTCGTTTCGGAACACGCAGCACCGGCATTTCATGCTGCTTTCCGTCGGTAGACAACAAAGCTTTATTGATGTTTTCACCGAAGTTAAAATGTTAACCGATACTGTTCACTGATATAATTAAATAAATTGGACAAAATTTTTGGCGCAGCTTGTTGAAAAGAAAGCGGAGAGGTGTGTGGATAAAAGCCGTGAAATGCTTCAATTTCCATCCCAGCACTTTCGTCTCGTTCAGATTATTTGTTTTCAATGGCGTGTAACTGTTGGCGTCAATTGTTCTCTTACCCCAGATATTAAACCGGCGATTTCTGGTATTGAAATAATTATTAAATTTGAAAACAAAACGAACTCGTTTGATGGTTAAGGTAAGGTTTAACTGATACGAAGTCAAAATAGCAAAGGAACATAAATGAACTTTTTTTTGTAAAGTTTCAGATACTGCAGTGTGCTGTACTGTTTAGTCAAGTAAATACAGATGCAAACCTATTTACGTTGCCTTTTGGACTTACATGTCAGCTAATGCTGCCTATGGACGTTTCCGGTTGGCCACTTCAGTATGGCTCAGCGGTAGGATCCCCCCTCCCTTTGCCTTTGATTTCAAGTGTTATAGGTTCCATTCCCCGCTCAGGCAGTCTGACATACAAGTCCGAAAAGCAACGTAAATATGTTTGCATCTGTATTTAAGCAACGTTTAACCCTTCTAAGCCGATTGGCTTTCCGTCCTGTTTAGTATTTTTTACTCCACGTGAAATCTTACTGCTGTAGATTTCACCCTTTTTACCATTTTAGTTTTCTGTACAGCCGTACCGGCTGAGAAGACTTTTGCAACGACTTTGTCCGTCCGTCCGTCCGTCGCCTCTTTCAACTTCGCAACGATACCAGATATTGATGACCACTGTTTGCAACGTTAGATTCAGTGTCAAAAGTGAGTTAAATAACATGGCAAATTAAAACATCGTTACATTCCTTATGGCTAATAGACATCTTCGACGTTAACTAAATAAAATAATACCATTTGATCGTCGAATTGAAAGGATAACACACAGTCGTAAAAACAAAAGCATTTAGCTTCTCGTTTAAAATAGTCTCGTCGCATTGTTGCATGAATGAATGTGCCGACCGTCGAACCAGATTCTCCATTAGACCTATCTGCTACTTATGAAATTAAAACTACAGTTTAAAAAATTAGGCCTAAAAAAGGAAAGTTAGGCCTAAATCACGTTAAGACGGCAACGTCAAGTAGCTACGAGTCGCTGCTGGTTTCATAAACAGCGTTTCTCCCGTCACTTCCCTACTACCACTGATATACACTATATTATATAGTCTATGTTACGTTGTAACACTGTAACTGTGTGCCCGAAGGCGCAACGTGTTGCAAAAATCAATAGGCTTACTATACAATCCAAACCTCCGTTAGCTGCCACTGACGAAATTAAAGCTGCAAGGTAGAATTAGACCTAAAAGTTGACAAATGCGCCTAAGATGTAAAATAAGCCTAAAAGCTAGCACATTTTTAACCGGCCATTCTGATGGTTACTACTTTTAGATTATAGAATACAGGTAGCTGTTGCAATGCGTTTAGAGGTGTGCGCATCACCATTGGTAGTGGCAGAACTGTACAGAAGACCGGATGTGACTAGGTAGTCGCTGTAGCCACTTGTTTACTTCTGCACATGATAAATCAGCTAATGATTGGTGCGTTCTACTTGGTTAAACGACATCGCTGGAAAATGTTTAAATCGTCTTAGTGTGCTTGACACAGCTCTACAGGCAATTCAAGGTTCGTGCGAGTCCTATGGCTCCAAATTTTGCGCAGGCCCCTCACACTTTCCTGTGGGACAGGTATGCTTAGGGCCCGTGGGCAATCTTGAAGACTTATTTTTTAAAACTCGTTTCTTTTCTGTTTGTAGTTTATTTTGTGTGGCTTTTTCGGTAGAACCGTGCCCGTATTCACGTCAGTAGTAGTAGTATGTGGGGGGAGGGGGGGGGGAGGACACCCCTCGCAGGACTCGTGTGCCACGGAACTTTTTTTTTTTTAGCCCGGAGCCCGAGCCGGTGGGCTGAGCACCATTGAAGCATGGGGCCTGGAGAAAGGAGCCACACTTGCGACCCCCTCTGGTCGCCCCCTGCTGGGCAGCAATCAAATAAGTAGTGCAGCAAAACATTGTGGAATGCTTGGCAGAATTCATATAGGTTTCTGACTTGTGAATATATAGAACATGAACTAATGTATTATAACATACTCGCTCGGCCAAGTAACTGTGATCTTCTGTACCACATTATTACTTCATGCAGAACTTGTTGCTACCTATTGTCACTGTAAGTATTTTTCTTAATGGTTCTGTGTTGCACACGAGTTTACTCTGCAAAAACAGGTTTCCACTCTTCTAATTTTCGTTGCCAATGTATCATGAAATGCTTTGGAGCGCAATAAACGTTTCTATCTATCTGTCTCACGACTAGTATGCAATTGACTTGTTTAACATTTTCTGATAAGGGACCGCTCAGAATTTGTGAGCGGGGGGGGGGGGGGGGGTGGGAAGTCGGGGGCGGAGCCCTCCCAAAATTTTTTAGCCCCCCCCCCAAAACCTTTTGGTCCCCCCCTTTGAAGGGCCGGTTTTTTTTTAGTAGCCCCCCTTCCAAAAAAAAATCGAAGCATTAATAGTTGATAACCGTTTCTGTTTCCACATATCCATCCATTCCTGTGCACTGGAATACTGGTCTGAAGGTAGGCTCAGAAATAATCCTGTGGTCGACTCCTGGTGTTAGCATCCCATCTTGTTCGATCGGAAAATTGGCTGTGCAATGCAACCAGTGCGAAAACATCGTTTTGTTTTTGTTTAACGAGAATTAACCAAAATTGGTCATTCTGCTCGATCGACGGAGAGAGTAGAGAGGGACAGTAAAAGGAATTCCACATAAAGCAAAATTAGCTACATTTATACATATTCCTTTAGGTGGAAAAATCCAACCGGAAAACTCCGTTGTCACTTTTTAAACAATAAACCACATGTGTTACAACCACGCGTTGCAGATATCTGAGAAAGGAACACATACACCTGACTAGGAAAATACTACACTTTATAATCATAAGATATTTAAAAATTAAATTACTAATGTTTACAGTGGGGTTCGGGGCGCAGCTGAAGCAATTTCATTGATTCAGAAGAACTTTTATAAAGAATTCTGAAGAGCATTTTTAGACAATTGCACAACGTGAATTACCAAAAAAAGATAATGAAAATTATTACG
>JAHWFP010020301.1:39970-55789 GCA_023313725.1 Lithobius niger
CCCCCCCCCCCCCCCCCCCCGCTGAGAAATTCTGAGCGGTCCCTAAAGACATCGCAGAGTGTTTTTACCTTTTACTCTTTCGAAATATAAATGCTATTTTTTTTATTATTTTTCGCAATGCGTCTGGCGTTTTTTTCTTACAAAGCACTAATCGTACTACCTACCTACTACACCGTAAAAATCAGGTAAGCTCGTAATTGAATCTTCCCCCATAGCCAAGAAGATGGATAAAAAAAAAAGTCCTAACCCAATTGCAGACAGACATTCCCTCCACAGGAAGCATCAACCTGACATTGAAAACTTCAAAACTTAAAAATCACTATTCTCAGGTAGTTTGACGTTCTGGATTGAATTACGCGAAACTGTTGAAGCCCAGGGGCCATCATAGGGCTCGTGCAGATTTGATTTATCCTCCCTAACTCATCCCACGGTTGACCCACCCCCCCTCCAACTTCATCGACCAACCCTCCCCACGTTTTATATTCACTTGCGGGCAGATGCTTGGTTGCCCTTCTTTTGTATCTCGTCAGTTCTTTATAAATTTAGGTGAAAGGGGTGGGCAAGACAGACCGCAACTTTAGAACCTCCTATTATGCCATCTCGCCGCAATAAACCCCCGTACAACGACGTTCCGCTTTCACAGTTTATCAAAATGCTTAATAAAAATCAAAATTTGTCATCGTCATGCTGTTATTTTGGCCCTAACTTCGTTATTGCTCGTGTGAGGGACGTCTGGGCGAAGACTGGCGTCTTAATTGCGATTTGTATACCTTTATATAGAGGGCGCACCGTTTAAAATAACCTCTCTTGGGGGACAGTGATCAGCAGGCAGAACCATGGGTCTCGTTTACGCTTTTGTCCTTGGGCGATGTATAGGTTAACACAAAGCGAAACGATCGCGGCATATAATGTGTACGTCACTGACGAGTTTATTCGTTTAGAATTGCTATAGCCGTCCATCTTTAAGCGACTCCCCCCCCCCCCCCACTCCCAACCTCCATTCTGTTCTCTATATTCGGATAAATATCAAGTGTCTTTTTGTCTAATGATGAAATGCCAACGTCAATTAACTGTCACGTGATTGTTGGCCAGTCAATTGAGAGCAAAGGTCCTGCATTTTGAACAGACGTTTTAGACCCCGTTCCCCCTTTCTGGCGGGGCCCCCCCCCCCCCCGACTCCCGCACCCCGCCCCACTACCAGCATCGAAATTAAATAGAAGCTGAAAGCGTGGATCAACAATGATTCAAGCCGTATCGTTTCGACGCTTCTGAAAAAAGAAGCTATGAAGATTTATAAGGTGGTACTGTTTTTGTTTTCCGCGCACCAGCGTTAGCCATAATGCCGCCAGAAGAAGAGAGGGACAATTTTGCTAGGTAAATCCCATCGGATATTCCTTGGTTCTTTTACATACCACAATCGACATGAGCATGATACATCACAGGGTCCTTCTCTTCCCGAAAATGCCAGGGATGGCTGAGGCCGTACTCGAACCCGAGACATCTGGCACATGAGGCGGTCATACGAACCATCGGGCCACCTTGCCCCACCGTATATAAAGTAGTGCTAGCCATGTCGTTCGCTTCGCTCACTCTATTGGCCCCGAACCTTGCTTCACGTAGTTTATTCGGTCACCAGCCCATCACAAAATCGATGTATACTGTTTATTTCGACGCAAGCTATTTTCAATGTATTGCTCACAGTTCGTTTGTTCATCGTATTCCTCGACAGTACGTCTCTGAAGTTCATCTATGTCATTCAAAACGTACGATTTGTTTGTTTGCGTGTTTGTACGCCTACTCATTCGGAAGTAAGGTCCCTACGAAGGTGAAAGTAGCGCCAAACGAAAGAATGAGGGCGCATTTATGCAGAGACTCGCCTACGCCTTTTCGCAGCTAGAAGCTAGAAATCATCTGAATTTCCAACATGGCGGCGGTTTTAGCTCTGCCGACTGGAACGAAAGCAGTTAGTATATGCGTTCAGAAGCGACTGTGAAAATAGTTTCGTCAGGAATTCTTCATTTTATTGTCACGGATTAAAAGACTGCAAGGATTTACTAGAATCATGTCGGATTTAGCTAATCCAGGTAGCGTTGTTACCGTGGTCATCACGATTAAATTCTAGCTGCGAGAATGCAAAGGAGAGTTTTGCGTAAACGCGCCCTGCGAGAGAAGGCTAGGTTCACTTTACGGTTAAGGTTTTAATTTACGTGGAAATCGCTCACTTTCCCCGCATCTCCGTGTAATATTCGACAACCGTTTAAAACCTGTAGGTCTGTTTTTTTCCGTGCATCCAGTCAGTGGAAGCAAAATAAATTCAAATATCTACATATATGTATGACGCAAAATATGGCATCCTTTTGTTTTTTTTTGTTTTTTTTAAACAAGTTTCTTGATAAGTTTGAATGAACGTTCGCCTGGTTGAACTTTGACGTCATGGACAGATGAACAATTCCAACCCCAAGACAAAGCACTCGCTTAAAAAAAACTTTTGCTTTAATTAATCAATTCATTTGTAGCGTCTGAAACTTATTTATACGACAGTGGTGGTGTAAAGGGGAAATATTTGGTAAAAACATCGCAAAATCAGTGACGCCATCTATTAGCGACTGACATACTACGTAAATGGGAAGCAATTCGTCAGTTCGGTCTAAGCACCACAGATTTCCGCACCATTGCTACCACCCAACAAACACAAATTAAAAAAAAAAGCACTGTTTATTTACGCCAGTTTTCAATACAGTGCAGCAAGTGGGCAGTACAGCAGTGATCGTGAAGCGCCTCGGCAGAAATTGAACACTCTAAACGTCTATTTACTTCCGGACATGTACTAAGGCTGGCCGCACACCAAATTAGACAATTGTCTCGCGACGAGACGTTGCAAGACAAAACGTCACGAGACGTCGCATCTGGTGGAGAGACCCCCACCAGAAGAAACTGGAAGGAACTCCGTTTTGTTGTCGTTAGACGCCTACGGACGTCTAGCGACATCGACGTATCCGGTGTGTGGCGCTCAATACATTGATATGGTTGTGGCATAGGAGTTGAGTTGTGTTTTGGTGGATAAGCAACTTGACTAAACCGGAAGTTTAAGAGCGCGGCGTCAGAGGACGTACCGCCACGCCAATCGGCACTCGCGGCCGCGTGATCGGAAATTTACACCCAACGCACTAGGTTTAATCCCTCTAAACCATCTTTCAACATGGCGGAGAAAGCAGACGACGCCTAGTATAACGCTGTACTAAACTGGTATAACGGTACTAAATTAGATTTAGTAATTTATTCAATTTTTCTGCTGCTACGACATTTTAACTTGGTTAAACTTACTGTTGTCACAAGAAGATGACTCAGTCTACACCGGTTTTCTTGCAAATATCATGCATTCATAAGCACCCCGTCTCGTGTTACAAAAATACGATATTTACTTCCCCAACAATCGGCGTTAAGGTTTCGTTCGACTGTCAAACTGTGTTACAAAACACAATGGCACGTACGCCTGGCAATATAACAATCTGTTATCTTACCTACGTTTGATACATCATAAACAATGTAGTACAGGGCGTATTTCACAGAAAATTCCACCGCCTACGAGCGGATCAACCGCGAATACCTCATGGCGGCTTGGTCAGGCGGAAGTAGCAGACGCGCTTTGTATTCTGGGTACATTCGTGAGTCACGCTTGCCATCGAAGACTACGCACTTCGGCTATGCATTTGAGCTGGGAGTTGCTTATCCATTCAAACACAACTCAACTCCTATGGTTGTGGGGACGTCTGCAGCGAGTTGAGACTGGTTTCGACAAAATGTCCTATCGTGACACCAAATTAGGCGTTTAATCGCGTGATAAAACATTTTGTCGTAGCCTGTCTCAACCTGCTGCAGACGTCTCCAAAACCATAGCTAAGAGTTGAGCGCCACACACTGGATGAGACACTGTCGCGAGACGTCGTTAAGCGTCTCACGATAACAAAGCGAAGTTCCTTCTAGTTTCGTCTGTTGAGGGGTCTCTCCACCAGATGCGACGTCCCGCGACGTTTCGTCTTGCAACGACGTTTTGTCGAGATTGGTGCGCGGCCTCCCTAACGCCTCAATTCGCACGAAAATTTCTTCTGTGTGGTTAGGGCTTTACGAGAGCTAACAAAGCTTTCATTAGGCCTGTCGCAAATCTTGTTTACTTGTATGTTTGCTGGGGCCAATGGCCAATCTTAGTCTTGTGTGTCTATTCTTACATAGGTGGACATTATCTATGCCTTGCAATGTTATTTCCGTTTCCTGCCTCTAGAACCTTCTAGAAGCTTCCATTTCCCATAATACCCTGGCTATGTCGCGGTTGTCAGGGGTTACCAAAACGTATTTAAGCAAGGGAGCCAGCATGGTAAAATCAGAAAGCTTTCCTCCTTCAACCCCTGCTAGGTCTCCTAGTCAGGGTGATTTTTGGCTGTTAGGCCTCTAGTAGGCCCAATTGTGGTTAGGCTTTTCCCCCCAACTTAAACAAGCCTCTTTACCCTAACTTAACCCCAAAGTTCCCCAGCTTCCCTTAGAAGAATTTGTTCAGCCTAATTTTGGTTTAGCTCTCTCACAGTTTGCTATTTTTCGTCAAGGCCAATTTTGGAATACTCCAGTCCAGTCTGGAACTACACTTGCTCGGTGATATTAATCTGATAGAAGGAGTTCAACGAATCCTTTCGAGGCTTAAAAAAGAAATCGTGTGCTGAACGTTTGACCATGATGGGGCTGGTCTACCTTGAGAAGGCAATGGGATGATCACTTTGTAACAAAGTTCTCTATGTTGAACAACCTTCGTAGATTTTGACTACTCAAAATGTTTGAACTCCGAGTCAGTGGTAAAACTCGCGACCTGGTTGTGCAGTTGCCTATACGGATGTTCGAAAATCGTTCTTTGCTAATCGATTGTGCCAGTCTGGAACTCGCTACCAGCTGTTACGGTCTCTTCTACAATGTTGGACTTTTTTATTTAAAAAAAACGAGTCAGGTGTTTGACCGTCTCTATAGGTACATACCTTCTTAGACCCTTTTAAAATTCAGTTATTGTATAACGTGCTTTTTCGGATTCGGACATACGTCAGTGATCTTCCTCCATTTGATCCTGTGTGTACCATTTGACTTTCTTTTGCCAATAAGTATTTTATTATTACTATTATAGGCCTACATTAATTAGGTCACTAAAAATTAATTGAGTGGTTCTCAGGAGCGCATGCATGTGTTTTTTTTTTTTTGGCGCATGAAACGATTTTTATGACATCGTCTAAACAAAAATTCCGATCACGCATCAGCGCTTCCACCAAACATTTTCTGGATCCGATGACCACATCAGCTCTTTGCTCCATTCACGTGATTGCCTCGATACGAATCAGAGCATGTCGCAGCTAAAAACTTGGAGCCAAAGAATGACTATTATTGAAGGCGTGCAATTTTTGCACGGTGATCCTGGCATTAATACAAAGATATTGTGCTCCACAATAACATGTAAGCTACTGATTTTGTTTTGATTGGTAAAAAAAAAAAAAATAATAATAAGCCGTATCAAAACAATCACGAATAAAAATTAATAATAATAAAAAAAAAACCACCCGCTAACGTCAGTTTTTTTGGTACTATTACTGAGAACCACTTAATTAATTTTCAGTGGTCTTCAATCATGGTGATTTCTGCTCTCCGAGTAGAGAAAATACATATTACTGCATCTTTCGCTCGGCCGAGTATAAATCGTGATATTCAGAATCTTCAAGATTTTTACTTTCACATCAGTTAAGTTCTTGTGTCTCGTCTCCTACCCTTCGTTTCATTCATGAGTTCACCGCACAGTGGAGACGGACGAATCCTACAAAATACCTCACAAGGATTAAATTGCGTATTTTTCAAATTTTCAAACGAGTTCTTATTGTACTTATAGAGAAATTAAGCACAGGATTTCCTTTCTGCGGTAGTGCGGTATTTGTTGAATGTGTACCTGCTTCTTCTCCCTCCCCTCCCCCACCCCCCGAGTTAACACATACCAATTCTTTTGTCTCAGCAAATCTGAATTGAAAGGTTGTAGAGGTTTGGGGGGAGTGGGCGACCCTAACGTGATAATACTAAAGTGTGGGGATGGTTCAATGCACGAAATTCAATAATTAAGAAGACATTTGGTTGGGTTCAATATTTGATGTTTCAATGCCGGATTTTACACATAGCTTCGCCTGCCACGACTTAACCAAACAAGTTCTTAATAAATGTTAATGTGATGACTAAATACAATGAATAACAGGGACACGATGGCGTAAGTGTGGAGGACTGGGGAAATTGGGGAGGAAAGACAACAAATTTCTAATTGATAAACCAAAGATTACTTACGGAAGATTTGGGTGGAATGGGGGCTTGAAATGTAAAATTATTATTACATTACTTAAATTTACAATACGTTGGCAAGGCGATGCACATGCTTAACAATTGATGTGATTACGGAATACACAACAATACAGTGAGTGAGCTTTAATAATAGAGGCAGGGCGAACTTAAGATCGTCATCCAGGCTCAGCTCAAGGGAATCAAGATGCTGGGTCATCAGTCCCAGCATCAGGTCGTCCAATATTGACGTTGGCAGGAGCTGAGGCAGGATGAGTCACTACAAGGTATCGATTCTACGTCCATAAACTTTTTTGGGAGATTGTTTTTTTTTGTCTTCGAGATTCCTTCATAGATTGTCTTCTGCACTGCATCCCAACTAGATGATAAAGGCCACCGGAAGACGCTACGGGGAGCGAGGTGAGGAGGGGCGAGTGCCCCCACACTTTTTGCGCCCCTACCTCCACCCATCAGATCGAAATCAACCGTTTAAAAGAAGAAAATTCTGGTTGAATATTAAGGAAATTACGTTAGTTTCTTTCGCATAATGGATCATAAATTTCTAAAACCTAATAATAATAAACTTTATTGTACCATGTGACAGTACAGATGATCAACACAATGCGGGGATAAAATATGATTGTGCTACAAAGGGCGAGGTTTAGGCACTGGGCCCATTCTTACACCTAACCCGAAACAGACAATTACAATAGCAACAGATGATACCAAAAACTAAAAGTACACAAGAAAATGCGGCAGTGGTGGTTGGGGGATGGGGGGAAAAAAGAAGGAAAACAGTGGGAGAGGGATGGTGACGAAGTTATGAGTTAAACAAGTGACGGAATAATTTAGCTTTGAAAGCTCCAACACTAGGACAAGTTTTAATGGCTTCGCGCAGATCATTCCACAACTTCATGCTCTGAACCAGAAACGACGTTTGGTATTTAGTAGTGCGACAGCGAGGGGGAGTGAAGGGGCGGCCATGACTGAATCTTGTTGGATTACTGTAACCAGCCAGTGCAGAATCAAATAAGGTAAACACATAAGACGGTTCTTTGTGATGCAGAGACTGTTACACATTGTGAGAGAATGCAAAGAACGTCTCTGAGCCATAGGGGCAACATAAGAATTTTAAGATAGTCTCTCACACCATCGAAATTCTTAAGATTAGAAATGAAACGTATTCACGAACTTTGGATCTTCTGAGCTTGATTGAAGGAGGAATTTATAAACTGAGTCACACTAATCCAACAACGGAATGTTCAATGTTTAAACTTGGAAAAAAATCTAATCCTTCGCATGGCAGCACGACATTGGAGAAGAATGTGCGACTTCCAAGTTAGGTACTGATCGAAATTGACACCGACGTTTCTAGTAGAACTGCAAGTTTTAAACGTAGTGTCATTAACAAAAATAGTATTGTAATGACTGAGATCGTATAAATAGGACAATTTTCAAAAAAGCTGCCAAATTCCAACAATGATGGGCTGGGACTTATTACCATTAAGTGCCATAGACTAATTATAAACATTAGTCATATCACGATTAAGTTGGGTGTAAGAAAGAATTGCAAGAGTGCTGTTTTTAATTATTTCTTTCTTTTTGTGGAAGGGCGAATCACGAAAGTAGAATTTTTTGGTTCACCCCCAAAAACTGCGGCCTCCCAAGTGATTCTATCGCCGTCCTGTAGAGAACCTCAAGAGGTCTGAAAATTTACAGTGTTTAATACAGTGTAAGACGAGTGCAAGTGAATCGGCCCACCTTTTATGAATGCACAGTAGTCATTAGTCACTACTTATGAAAATAAGTTTCTCTGTGTAACATCAGCTTAAAGTTTCTTACAAAATTTACAAGTACTCAAAACCGGATGACATTCTTTCCATCAGAGACTTCATTTCTTAGCAAAAGGTTGAGTCAGTGTTTCACCCGTCGAAAACACGTGTTTGCTTCACTTCTCGGGATCAGGAAATGAAGCCATCCAAGAGTTAAAATGTGAACAAGAATATTCTTCTCGATTCTGTGACTCGTTCGTTCAATGATGACACTCGCTTCGTCTGCTGTTTGTTTTCAACGTGTTTCCTCCCCCGCCGGCAAATTTGCAGCGAGCGTAAACAGACTCTGTACTACAAATCCAGCCAGCTAACAGCCCACGCTGAAAATATTCGCCTGGTCGCTTTTAATTCGAAGAACAACAGACCTTTTGGGACTAACAATGGCCGCCGTTGCTGCCGCGTCAGTTCTCGTTCCCAGCGAGAGCGAACGTTGCTTGCCGGGTGGCGGGAACAATGAAGGTCACGTGCATCCTGCTTGCCAATCGCGGCGTGAAAGACGGCGCGAGCGACTGCCAAGCGCCTGCGCAGCTGGGGTCTCCGGATTAGGCCTCGTCGCCGAATATTCGTTTGTTTGGCACCGGCACGAAGTTACATACGCCCCCTCGCTTGGTCGGAAGTGATCGGCTAACTTGCAATGTTTCCGGTGGTGATGGTGGTGGTGACGAAGGTGGCGCACTCTGTCGCAGAAGTAACGAATTCAGGAAGCGACGATACAGAGGAAAGCTTCGAAAATCGTCACACACTGTCAGAAGCAACCACGGAGAAAATTTACCGCCTGTGACGTCATCCTTTTGTACAGTTTTGAAAAGAACGAGGCGTTGATACTGAATGAAAGAACGGCTTTTGAGCTTTGTTTCGATTTGTACCGTCTACCAGGAAGAGGGCGTCGACTGCTGAGGACTGAAGTGAGAGAGGAGAGCGGAATGGAGTTAGTAGAAAGAGTAGAAGATTCCCCAGTACGATATTCGTGACATGTATTTACAAAAAAAATACCTCGACTGAAAACTAGACGAGAAGTTGAAAGTTTTAGGGCCCCCGCGCACTAAGCAACCAAGCCACGCGATCACGTCGCTGCGGCCAACGAGAATGCTTACGGTATATGTAGCACCACGCACTTGACCGCAACACCGCACCAGTCGGTCACAGCAGCCACTAGGATCCCGGATGACGTGCAGACAACCACAGGGCGACCATACTTGCTCCGTGTTCCCTTTTCAGCACTTGATCGAGAACTATCAATGAAAACGCGGCATGTCGCCGTGTTTTTTGGCCACGATGACCACTGGCCACACGACCTGGTCGCCCAATGTCCGAGAACCCTTAAATGCTTTTTTTACCCACAAATATACAACCGTGCCAAACACTGTTCAAAAGAAAAGGCGACTGTTGACTGAGCGAACGGCGAAAAACGGAAATCATAATTTCACCGGCGTATGTTCTCACAAGTGCGAATTTCAGGGCAAAGAGTGTCACCAGGCTTCTGAGTGGTAGAGGGGATAGGATGTATACCAAAGTGGAGTACAGAGTAGAAGCCTTTTTTTGGAATTCCTCATTGGCAGGGTGTGGAAAAGATGCTCTTGGGTATCACTACCATGCACAAAAATGTTCATCACTCTGGGATGCCTCAAGGGCCTTCAAGTTTAACATTCTACGACAAAACACCTAGGCGTGTATTAACACGCAAATGGGAGATGCTTGACGCTCTGTCATTCTGCAATTGCCTCACGTGCTATAAAAGCAATCGGCAAAGACAGATCTTGACCAACTCGCCGTGCAGAGACTTGCGTACGGTTCTAGTGGGAACCTTAGATGGAAAATCATACCAAAAACCGACGTAAATATTGATGGTGCAGTCTCGACTTGTCGTGGTCAAGGGACTTTTAGCGGCAGAGTTGCGAATCGAGTCTGGTTCGCTTTGCTCCGCTATAGGAAGCGAGTGAGGAGGTAAATGTCTTAGACATTAACCAATATCTTGTGTCTGAGTCAGTCATTGCCTTCACCTTGCCAGTGTTACTCCACTTGCTTCTGAACTCACATTATTTACTGTTTTCGTTCTATGGTGGCCGAGTTAAAACCGCCATCATTTTGAAATTCAGATGATTTCTAGCTTCTAGCTGCGAGAATGCAAAGGCTAGTTGTTGCGTAGATGCGCTTTAAGTCCAACTATATAGTCGCGAACTTTTAGTTTCTCGTGGTATATTACATACACCGAACACTAGGAAACAGGCTTTGAGTATACTGTAGGTGGAGCCAGAAGAACTTTATTTCAAATTTATATTTAGTGTTTATTTAATGACTTAAAGGGATATACCTCCCAGCGCCATTTTTCTCGATCCTCCACATCAAGTACGGCCCCAAAGGCCCCAAATAGGCACCAAATAATTTAACAACTTCGCAATATTTCCAATACTGTACCTAGACAGAATAATATAAGACAAATATAGTGCGTGAGGAACGTGAATAGTTCACATTATTGATCTTGGCTGGCTTAACAATCTCCGGCTCACACCGTGTGGAGGTGTTGGTTGGTGACTGACCGAGGTACAATCTTACTACATTCAAAAGGTTTAGTGCCGCAAGAAGCAAGGTGACACATTGCCCTACCAATGTTTTCATCAAATGTTCTTAAAGGAGGGCTGCTTCTTTAAAACATTATTTTTTTTCTACTTGATCGGATGCAGTGCTCCCGATCTGCAATTCGTTTCCAGCATTTTCCTGCCAAAAAAGACACTAAAGTGTGCGCAGCCTATCTTGATTCCGCCAAAGAACGAACACAGATAAGCGATTGTGTGTTTTTGGCAGCAGAGTGCCTTGTTGATATCCAAGATGGTTACAAAAACAATGGCGGCCGTCGATTAAAGCCAGGAAGACGTAGCCGCTCATAAAATACTTCCAGGACTCAAGATACGCCGCGCACACAATAATCTCTTAGTGAGCCATTAATTCAATTTAATTCACTTAAATTAATTGAAGCGAGCGGTAGCCACACTGGCCGTCTGCCGTATGACAGAGATACCCAGACCAAAACAGACGGAACAAATCAAACCAAATCAAAATAAATCATAACAAATCATAACACTATCGTCTCTTTGTAACAACCGCCTCTCTGACAATTACGTACTGAAAGCTTTTAGCACATAATCATGTTATAATAGACGGCATTTGTCAAGAATGTTTTCATGGGGCGTCGGACGAACTTCTAACTGGAAAATCGTCTAATGGGATAATTGTCTAAAATCTGCCTAAAATAAAAATCTGGAAAAGCATCTAAACGGAATATCGTATAATGGATAATTGTATAATGGATAAACGTCTAACTGGATTAACGTCTAACTACGGTTTCTGATGTTATATGCATAGCCGCAGCGAGCACGGCAGCACGAGCGAGGCAGGGATATTAGACGATTTTCCATTATACGAATTTCCAGTTAGACGCTTTTCCATTATACGAATTTTCTGTTAGATGATATTCCGTTATACTGTTTTCCGTTCAACGTTCTTCCAGTTATGCGATTTTCCAGTTAGACGATTATCCCTCGCCCCGTTTTCATTGATCAAGAACGATACTTAGAAGTTCGAAGGTGATCAGATACCACCATAGTTCTAACCATAAACAAACTATGACTGCAACAATAATTTTGAATTTAGTGGAAGTTCAGGGCAACGTGCTTCGTGATGCAACCCCCATTTTAGAAAAAGGCACTTTCCCATGTGACTCTGTATGCCGAAATTTAGATTTGATAAAACTTCAATTAATTTGTGGTGGAGGAGGTTGAAAATAAAAAATCCGCCCCTGGCAGTGAAAGTAGACCACAAGATCATCACAAATAAACAGAATTTAATTTTCGACAAAATTTTCTTTTTGCCTAGGTCACAATAAAACATGAAAAAATACATTTTAAAAGCCCGTTGGATGAGTTCCCTGCATACTCCAACCGCCATCTTATAGTACAGGGAACTCACCCTATATACCAGGCTTTTAAATTTCATTTTTGTTCATGTTTTATTGTGACCAAGACAAAAACGAAATTTTGTCAAAAATTAAACTGTGTTTATTTGTTATGATCTTGTGATCTGCCTTCGCTGTCAGGGGCGGATTTTTTACTGCAGATTTGATTACTTTCTCTAGTGAGCTGTATACAGGTATCATTACATACTATGAGAATTAACATGGGAGCCGTCGGATTAGCTAGTTAGTATAGCGCAAATCAACGTTACTGAGGGCACTTTTTCTCCATAAAGGACTTAGCCTGACGCGCCGTGGCTGTTTGCTGTGACGTGCATATCACGTGACTGGGCTAGTCCAATCAGACGGCCAAACAGCCGTTGTTCTCGTTCGACATTGGCTAACTCAACAGCCATTACGCATGGTTTAATGTTGAGGTTTTCTTCGTCACTGGACCGTGTCCACCCGATTCCGAATATTTGCAAGAATTTGCAAAGACGATTTTATCTAAATTCTCTAAAGTCTTTGTGACAGTTAAAAGACAAAGTCTGCCAGTGATGCGCATTTTGACAATTTCTGCTTGGCGGCGGCATACTAGCGTGTGTCTAGACCACGAAAATATGGCAGTTGGCAAAAGTTGAGACCTTCACCGAATTCCTGGCAATAGCGCTCCCATCATTGGCGACTAGTGTGAATTGTGGTGTTTGTTTGTTCTCGAAACAGGTCCATTGTGGACCAAGACACACGAAAGGGAACAGTGTCTTCTATTTGTGCTCTTCTTCTTCTACTTCTTGAAACGCAGTTCAACTAAGAATGCCGTCGCTGCCTACATGCCTGACGCCCAAGCGTCTGGCTAAATATTTGCGCGCCAACCTCCGAAAACAAGCATTTTCTTTGTACACCATCTACCTATTTCACGAGCGGACGGTGGCAAAAATGATGGATTGTGCGTAACTGGTATTTTACAGAAGCCCAGGCTGGTACTTCGCTTTTCAAGTGTTTTGCCTGAAAGACCGTGATATCCTGGGTGAATTACTAAGTAATGGCAAAGCCCAAACCGAATAAAAAGCCGCCTTTGCGCTGATGATTGCTTCGTGTGTCATCTAATGTACGGGAGGGTTGGTAGTGTCAGAAAAAATATCCCGGAAGAAATGTCCCCAGAAGAAATATCCCCGGAAAAAATATCCCCGGAAAAAATATTTCCAGGAAAAAACACTGTTCACTTTTAAGTACCCACCAAATACATGGCATGAGCACGATATGACGTACGCTAAATTTAGACACACGCTAGTGTTTTTCCATCAAGTATTAGACGTGGGTCAACGCATGGACGGAGCATGGACATTCATACGCTACGAAAAAAATTGCGCGAACAATGGACATACACATGATAAACCAGGCCGTACCAATAACAATAAAAAGGAAGAGAATTAAAGCCAAAAAATTATTAACTGACCAAAAAAGGCTTCGCCGTTTAAAAAAAGAGCTTGTTTTCTTATGGAACTCACAGCTATGAAAGCACACAAATGAAAACGGATTCGAGTTCACTTGAACGAAACGAACTATAATTGTGAACTCCAATTGAAGGGGTCAAACCAAAACAAAACAAAAATCCCCAAATCATAAAACCCCTGCTAATACACAAATTAAACACATCCGCACACACACACTGACATGTTCCAATTAAACACAAACTGCGTTTACTTTCTGATATTACTAAGGAATAAAAACAATCCTTGTTCCCTAGAATTGAAATTCAAATTATAGTTCGTTTCTTCCAAGTGAACTCTAATCCGTTTTATTTGCGTTCTATTGACTAAACGACGTCGCTGGAAAATGTATAAAAGCAATCGTCATAGTATGGATAGCACAGCTCTGCAGGCAATTCAGGGTTCGTGCGAGTTCAGGGTTCCCTTTAAAACTTAGAAATGTGCTGGAAATTCCATGCCTGGAAAAGTGCTTGAAGATCTTGAAAAAATGATATATGTATATCATGAGTACGGTGAAGAACGGAAAGTAGAAGACGTGACTGAAGAACACAGCAAAATTTAGCAAGAAAGCAGTTTTTTTCCGGGGATATTTTTTCCGGGGATATTTTTTCCTGGGATGTTTTTTCCGGGATTCGGTAGTGTCATCTCTTGGCACTCGGCACTGACAAAGTCTGTCAAGATGGCAGCAATAGACGATACGATGGTTTCGGGTGCCGAACATTTTACTGACTCCTTTTACCGACAATAATTTTACCGACACTTGCGTTACTGAAACGATATTTTTTACCGACAATCATTTACCGATACCTACGTTACCGACACGATCTTTTTACCGACAATTACTTTACCACCACGATCATTTAATAGATACGATCGTTTTACCGACAAGAATACTTTACTGACAACCATTTTACCTAACAAGTAAAGTTGAAATTTACCTGTCGCCATTTTACCGACAAGTAAAGATGAAAAAGCTAAAACGCACTGGAGTTTAAAAACGACTTATATCACCACCCCTGCCGAACTGGATCGGGTTTATCACCCGATGGGCGATATCCCAAACATGGCCAATCCGTGAGAACTACGTCAAGATGACGTCGAGGCCGAAGGCTGAGGCATTTTTTTTTATCACACATCTGATACAGTTCGCCCCGGGTAGTATAGGAGGCTAACTAATTTATCGCACGGTCCCCAACTTTCGAAATGAAAATCGAAATAGTTGACGTAAATGAAAAGTTTGCCTTCTAAAGTCGATTCCAGCTAAGCCTCGGAGGAAAGATTTACACTATAGTGTCCGCGGCCTATCTTGAGTTCTCCGCAGAACGAACACAGATAATCGATTTTACGTTTTCAGTAGCAGAGAGCCTTGTTGATATCCAAGATGGTTACAAAAACAATGGCGGCCATCGATTAAAGCCACCCCATCCAGGAAGACGTAGCCGCTCACAAAATACTTGCAGGACTCAAGATACACCGCGCACACAGTAGGCAAGGAATACTGTATGACTGACCTTGGCTTATCAGTTACATGATCTTTTTTAAACTGTAGGGGATAATTAGTGCGTCCGGGAGCCGCCCCAATGCCAACCCCACAGTTAAGGAACAAGCTCTAAAATGTGCCGTGGTGGTAGTCAAGGGGTTGCAGAAATTCCAAATTTACCTTAACTGATGGATCAAGGCTAGAAGTCGTGGTTCAGTTTGGTGTTGGTTTAATATGACATTTGAGCGATAGTGTGCTCAGGCTCGCCTGAAATTCTTGGGCGACACTAGCCTCGACTTAAGGCCTTAAATGGAACGTCAACGGCATTAGGCTTACTTGGGGGAAATTTAGATTTATAAGTTTCGGGAAAATTTGGTTAAGTTGGTGACTGCTAAACTAAGTAGCAACGGGGTTGCAGTTGTGAACTAGCAACAGGATGGGTCAAGTTTGAATTTAAGTTAGGGATAGGGGAAATTGGGGAAAAATTCTAATGTTAGGGCCGAAATTACCTTTTAATGTGGGGAGTTGGAGAGTTGGAGGCGGAATGGAATTTTAGGTTAATAGCTAATTGTTAGGAGCACCCGGCGGATGATCAAGTGAGTTCGAGCGTTACAATTGATTGCATTACATACAGACAAATCATAGTTATGTTTTGTTACAACAATTGATCAAATATAGATTATGTGACCGTTTACTTTCTTAACGGGCTAAAATTGAGAGGGGGAAGGT
>JAHWFP010020304.1:0-43238 GCA_023313725.1 Lithobius niger
TAAAAACCAGTAAGTGATACTATATTTAAAAGAACATAGCATTTTGCATTAAAAACAGACTCTATTTCTCTATTTTAGTGACACGCCGTCCGAAGCAGAGCAAAGGAATATATCAAATTGTTTTTTGGTGTCTCTTTTTTCAGTCACTCTGTCCGTCTATCTGTTAGTATGACAAGTTTTGAACCCGTTGTCTGATTAGTTTCATATTTTTCACATGCATGCTACGACGGGTGTTTTTTTTAATTCTTTCTTCTGTTTGCTGATTTAAGATCTGAAATCAATAAAACTGGCTTTGCGGGTATTTTGACTTTCAAATATAAAAAGAATGAGTACACTATATACATGGATGTACCCTTTTGAACCATATGTACCGTTTTGTAAACTTCTGTTCTTTTAATACCGTAAACACAATATATACCCATTTTGTACCCTTTTAACCTTTTGCACTGTCTTCTGGCCGTATCGACCCTTTCGTCCTTATCTGTAAATTTAGGAACCTTCTGTATCCTTTTGTACTGTTTTTTTTTATCCTTTTGTATCCTTATGAACCCTTTCTACACCTTTACTTTCTTTACCCTGTATATATTTGCTCTATATTTACTCTTTCATTTACATATTGTGAACTTTCGTGCCCTTTAACACCCTTATGTAGCCTACCCTTTCCTATCCTTTTGTACCATTGTATGCCCTTTCGTACCGATTTGCACCCTTTGGACCCTGTGTACCCTTATGTACCGTTTTGTATCCTCGTGAACCCTTTGGCACGTTTACTTTCTTTACCCTTTATTGTATTTTTTCTTTGTTTACTATTTCATTTACATTTCGTGCCTTTTTGCATCTTTATTTATCTTTTTGTACCCTTTTGTACGATTTCGTACCCTTATATAACCTTTAGCACCTTTACTTTCTTTGCTCTGTCTTTACTCTTCCATTTAAATTTCGTTCCCTTTCTTTCCCTTTCGTGCCCTTATCTATCTTTTCGCACCCTTATGTACCCTTTCCTATTCTTTCGTGTACTAAATGTACCCTTTTTGTACCTATTTAACCTTTAGTAGCCTTTTGTGCCATTTCGTACCCATTTGCACCCTGTGTATCATTATGTACCAAGTTATACCCTCACGTTCCTTTCTGCACATTTCTTTCTTTATCAATTTTCTTGGTCTCTATTTACTCTTGCATTTACATTCCGTACCCTATCGCACCCTTTCATACCGTTTTGTACCGTTTTCTATCCTTTTGCACCCTTTTGTACCATTTGTACGATTTTGTGCCTTTTATATTTTTTCGTACCCTTTCGTACCCTTTTGCGCCCTGTGTACCTTTTTTTACTACGTACATTTTATGTACCATTTCCTAGTTTTACTTTCTTTGCTCTTTATTTAGTTACCATATTTGTTTTTCATTTAGTTTGTGTACGCTTTCGTATCCGTATGTTCCTTTCGTACTATTATGTACCCTTATTTTCTCTACCCTTCAGGTATTCGTTCATTTTTAATTTAGTTCGTAATTCTCTCTCTTATATGTCGTCAATTATAATGGTTAAAACATTTTATGGGAAACCCTGTCCAACGGAACAGATAGAAGACTTTGATCCTAGCGTAGACAAGTCAATAGACGTTATTCAAGGTCAAACAATACCTCAATTAATAAATCATTAATTAAAAAAAAAAACACAATTCAAACATGGTTCAGTAACCACTTTGGAATTCCTCTGACTGCAGCCAATTAAAATGCAATCAATGTATTTCCTCCAATTTCCACGCCACTGTCAAGCTATAACTATACTGCGGCGCTGGTGCTCTCAGTGTTGTTCGTTTAATTTACTCAAGAGTAAAGATTGAAAATAATTCTCAAACCGTTGACACGTTTACAGTAATATGACAAGTTTTTACTGCGCTCTCTTCTGCATGGCACTTTCAGCTGGTAAGTACAAGTTAAAGGGAAAGAATAAGAGGTACAATTTTTAGTACCCAAGGGGTTCTTATGAAAGAAACCTTACTGGCATGTTATAAAACATAAAGTAAGCTAGTAAGGGAAGGGGAAAACCCGGGGTTTAACCAACTATAATATCAATCTCGCATTGGCACTTATCTTCACTCGTTCAAATTCAATATTGGAATATAAGAAGAAGCTAAGTTAACCAAATAATGTTCACCCCTCCAGCGAACAGGCAGCAAGATAATCCCATCAAGTTCAAAGGTTAAAAAAAAACTTGACCGTTACAACTTTCGATTATTTGTTGATGAGGGAAGGGGTGACATCACTGTTGGTGTGGATAATATAACTACGTTCCAATAGCACTACTTTCCTCATTGCCACAATGGAACATTTTGCTTGAAACTGATTTGCTAAAAGAACTTTAGTTAGTGAATATATATGGTGTGTGTATACAACACGGTACACACATGTAACCCTTGTTAGAAAACTAAAAAAGAACTATCTTGCCGCTTAAGATAAGGTTTGACTGAAGAAACATGAATAAGCTTTCCTCAGGTTTCAAGGCATGTTGCTTAGGTGTTTAGTTCACGTAAAACCTTACTACTGTTTTACAATGAGTTTTTCACCGTTCTTACTTTTGAACACGGTAGGCAACCGACTGGTTTGTTTAGTCCTTCCGTCGATATGAGACGAGACAAGAGTTAAGAAAATCTCGTTTGGTCTCGAACTTTATTTTAAATTCTCGTGATTTTTCGTTTCCTCTCAGTCTCGACTTCAAAAAAATTTCGTCACGTCTCGTCTCTACTTTCGAAAACTTTTTTTTCCCTTGCAATCAGGGCCGTAGTAATTTTTCTTATACCGCGTACCAGAATAAAAATGAAGAGTCCTTCCCCTCCCCCCCCCCCCCAACAAACGAAAAATCTCATTTCCTACAATTAACAAATATCCTCTCAAGTAACATTTGAAATAAAATTGCAAGCTTAATTACAGCAAAAGAAGAACAAGAATTAAACCACGACCCTAATGAATTGACTTATATTTTCTTGGTTGCTAACTGCTTTTTAATTTTTTTTTCGGTCGTCGGTCACAATGTAACCGTGCTCATTAAGCTAGAAATTAGTCCCGGGGCGCCGGAATTGTATCGACACGGAATTATGTTAACTCCGGAATTTTTTTTAAATTCTGACTCCTGTGTTGGACCCGGAATTACAGTAACTCCGGATTGGTGATTTGCTTTAAAAGTGTCCGAAATAATCCGGAATTGTGGTAACACGGATTTACCGTAACTCCTGATTTTGTTTATGATTAAATAACGTCCCTGTGTCGCTCGCGCTGCCGCGTTCGCTGCGGCTATACATATAACATCAGAAACCGTGTTACTACAATTCCGTGTTACTGCAAATCCGTGTTACTACAATTCAGGATTTTTTCAGACACTTTTAGAGCAAATTGTAATTTTAAAGCAACTGTAATTCCGGGTCCAACACAGGGGTCAGTATTTATGAAAATTTCGGAGTTAACGTAACTCCGTGTCGGTACAATTCCGCACCTCATTAGTCCCGCCCAATCATATTTGTGCGTATTAATTAATAAGAGTGTTTTATTATTCTTCTACATCAGTTATCTATCTTCAATTTGGTGAACATCCTCGAGTTTGCAAGGGCAACGGTAGCGGTTCCATATGTAAGCCTCAACTTGAACTCCTGTGTTAAACATTAAATATTGAAACCCATCTAGTTACTTCGCACGTTAAATGAAAATCTTTCAGCCAACCAAAGTTGTGATATCAAAGCAAAAATGGCTGTCGCCAAATTGCTATATCAGTTGCCAAGCTAATCTCACCGACTATTACATCACACGTTAAATGAAAATCTTGACCATTCCTACTCGAGTTGTAGCAGTGGTCGGGTTTTTTATTTAACCTTTGATCTAATAGTCAGTGAGATTAGGTTGGCAACTAATGTAGCAACATGGTGGCAAACTTCTTACACCCTCGTGGGTTTGTTTTAGGTATCACTTATTTTGTAGTTTTTTTTTTTTGGTGACACTAATGAACCGATTTTCAACTTTTATAGCTTACACGCAGGTATGAACAGGGCCAGTGATTTTTTAACGCTATTTTTACACGACTCAAAATTATTGTTGTTGTTGTTGTTGTTATTCTTGTTGGGAAGATTTTGCTCTCACCCAGAGTTCGAACCCACGATCTGATTTTCAATTTTTACAGCTTAACCCACCGTTGCATGAATTAATTTCCGGATGTGTTTTTTTAAGTGCCATAATTTCGTAGGGCGTGGGATTCAACCCAGCATTCATCGTGCTTAGAGGCGGGGGATTCCATCAATCGAGCTGTTGCTCACGCTTTGCTCGGGGCCCCCAGTGTTCACTCACAAAGCTTGCGTTGCGTCCTGGGCTCTCTTTTAAGACCGAGAAGAGGCATGTTGCTTTAATGAATATCGTCCAACAGAGGGTTAAGGTGAAAGTAAAGTGTATGAACCCTTTATTGTATAAATTGTACAATGTTTTCTGTCATCAGCGGTGTCCCTCAGGGATCTGTTTTGGGGCCACTTCTGTTTGTCCTTTTCCTTAATGATCTGACTACATCCAGTGTTCCAGTCAACTTTCATAAGTTAGCTGATGATGTGAAGGCCTCGAACGCCGTCGTCGACTTTTCAAATTTGGCCGAACTTGGGAAACTGGCAGCGAGCTGGTCTGTTGGGCAGACACTTGGAAGCTCCCAATCGCTCCCAGTAAATGTAGTATTTTCCATATTGGTCGCTCGAATGAATGCTACGACTATTTCCTTTTTCCTGGACACAGTTTACCTAAAACTGGGCTCGTTAAAGACTTGGGAATCTGGTTGTCGAGTGATCTTAAATCAGGACCTCACTGTAGGCACATTGTCCGGATTGCTCGTCAAAGAACTGCTATTTTAAGAAAAGTTTTCACTTCTGGAGACACGAACACCTTAATCTGGGCCTTCAAAGTGTTTGTTAGGCCATTGCTCGAGTATGCAACCCCTGTTTGGTCCCCACGCCACCTCGGTGATATTGATGCCATTGAATCGGTTCAAAGACACTTTACGAAATACCTTATTGGTCTCCGCAACAAATCATATGATGAGAGGCTTCGTATTTTAAATATTGAGTCACTTGAATTGCGTCGGCTTAAAGCTGACCTGTATCCTACTTTTTCTCTTCTTCATGGCCTCGTGGACTTCGATTATTCTATTTTTTTTTTTTTTCGCAATTCGCTCCGACAGTAGAACCCGAGGCCACTCTTTAAAGCTGATGGTAAATAAAATTAACACCAATTGTCGGACATTTGTCTTTGCAGACCGTGTGGTTAAACCTTGGAACAGTTTCTCAAACGAGGCTGTTTGCTCTTCCAACTTAACATCTTTTAAACGTAACCTTCGTAAGTGTGATTTTTCGAAGTGTTTGTCTAGATTTTAATTTTAGTGCATTTTTGTACTTTTAACGACATTTGACTAGTCTTTTCCTTTTTATTATATTGACGCTGGTCTGTGACCAAATTTTTACTGTTTTTTGCATGTAGTGTACCTGTCTTTCCTGTTTGTCCTTGCCAACATGACTGGCGATACCTGACAGGTCTAACCTTGGTGGTAAGGCAGTCATGCCCCTTTCCTTCTTTCCATTTCCGGCACTGTTTATTTAAATTCTTGTTTTTTTTTTTCTTATTAAATTTAGGATGGATGTTGGTGGCATCTATGCCCTTTCCAGTCTTGTTGCACATTTTGTAACAAACGATATATTATAATTAATTTATGGTACTTTTTAAGTGCCATATGGGTCGATCCTGAGATTCCAACCAACATTATCTTGGTTTGGAGGCGGGGACACTGACCACTGGGCTGCTGCTGGTCGCTTTGCTCGGAATCAACGGGGACCCTTCACAAAGCTCGTGATGCGCTTCGGACTCTGTTTTTTTTTTACCATGAAGTGGCGCGTTACTCAACTCGCAACAGAGCGTTACGGTGGCAGTAAAGAAAATTCTATTAACCCTATGTTGCATGAATTAGCTTCTAGCGCAAACTTTTGTGGTCTAAACCGTAGGTATAGGGCATTTTTAGCGCTATTTTAATGTGACTAAGATAAAGTAACAGCCAGTATCGTGCACAAAAATAACAACACTACGTTTCGAGAGGACAACCTCCCGTCTTCAGGTTAAAATAAACACTAAAACCTTTTAAAAATTCATGGCAGTATCTGCCGAGTCACCAAGTCTAAAAAAGCAAACCATTCAGGCATGGACAGGCCTAAAACTTTAAAATATTTTTAAAATAATTTAAAAATATAAAACATACCAAATGATACACCAATCTTATCTTATCTGCAAAATCTTATCTTATCTGTTCATCTTATCTGCAAAAAAGTGCTGAAACTTCTCAGTTTTAATGTGACGACAACACTCTTGTTGTTCTCCTTCTTCTAGATGGGGAAAGTTTGGTCTCACCTATAGATCGAACCAATAAAACAATTTTCAACTTTTATAGCTTAAAACGTAGGTATGAACATTGAACAAGGCCAAGGGTTTTGAAACAGTATTTTAACGTGACTGCAATATTCTTGCTGTTGTTCTTCTCTTCGTTAGGGGAAATTTTGATCTCACCTAGGTATCGATCCAATGAACCGTTTTTGAACTTTTATAGCTTAAAACGTAGGTATGAAGAAGGCCTAGGGCTTAGGAACGGTCTTTTAATATTGATGTTGTCCATCTGTTTGTTGGAGGAAATTTTTATCTCACCTAGAGATCGATCCACTTTACCGATTTTGCAATATTTATAGCTTAAAACGTAGTTATGAACAAGACCTAGGTTCTTTTGAACGCTATTTTAATGTGACTAAATTATTCTTGCTGTTATAGTTCTTCCTTTTGGGGATATTTTACTATCATCTATAGATCGAACCAATGAACCGATTTTCAAATTTTATAGGTAAAAATGCAGGTATGAACAAGGCCTAGGACTATGGAACGGTGTTTTAATATGACTGCAAATCGAACCTATGAACCGATTTTCAACTTTTATGGCTTAAAACGTAGGTATTAACAAGGATCAGGGCCTTTTAAACGCTATTTTATTGTGACTGATTTAACTAAAAAAAAGTGGTCATCTCAATTATTATCTTACATCGCGATTATATCATATCGAAAATCTCGTTATTTAATTTACATGAAATATGCACAAGAAAAAAATGTTTTTATTTATTAGTATTTATTCGTATTAAAAAAACGCAGAAGCCTATAAAAAATACGGATGTAAGCCTTAAAAAGTAAAAAAAAAAAAAATGAATGCTCTAAAGGAATACATGTAAGTCTTCAACGTCGCACTAAGATAAATATGGAAGATCCAGCTTGATTTATGGGCTTGCATACGTATTTTATGCGCTTAAGCTATTTTTTTTAACACTAATGTAGATTGCTGTGTTTAAAAACATAATAACAATCAATCAGCACGGTTTCCAAAAGGGTCGGCCATTGAAAGTAGTGATATCATTCAACCAACGAAATACCGCCAAGGTTAATCCTATTAGCCAAGTTAATCGCACCGACTAATAGTTCGAAAGTTAAATGAAAACAAGAACATTGCTACTCGCCGTAGCAATCTTTAAGTTTTCATTTAACTTCCAAAGTATTATTCGATGCGATTAAGTCTGCTAACAGGATAAACTTGTCGGCCTGTCCCTGGTTAAATGATATCACTACCTTCAACGGCAGGCTTTTTTCGGAAACTTGGCGGCCTCTTTTCTACCAGTCTTGGTTTTGGGCGAATATCATAACTTTCGAAGGACTGAACTTACGAAAGGTCAAATCGTCTCATCTTTATCTCGATTTTTTTCTGAGGGAGTTTTATGCCTATAAATTTTCAGATTGATATTTTTTTCCATTTTCCATTGTTCAGTTAGCTGTTACATGAGCCAAATTGACACGGTATGGTCTATTGTCTTTCCATGCTTCACATGCTTAAGTTACTTCAATCCCATTTTTGCACACTCTGGCTAACTAACGCCAATTTACGTTCGCTTCGTTCACTCAATCAGCGCATCGCCTTTAGATGTTTTGTTCATCTCTACACCTTTCCCTTATATTTTCCACAAGTTGCAAATAGTTTGTCCGCATTTGGACTTATATTCGACATGATAAGATATGCTTTTATTGCTTATAGTTAATAGACATACGTAACTTATGACTGTGAACGTCACAAAAGGTCTCACTATCTTGTCTTCATCTCTACATTTTTTCTTGATTAATTTTATGTCTATAAATAATTAGCCGTACACATCAGCCAAATTAAGAATTTTTTCGTAAGCTTTCTTTGTTCACATTTTGTCCATGCAGAAATCCCTGAAGTTCACTGTTAGTAACACATCAGACCAGCGCCAGCGAGAGACACTTCGTCGTAGGGTGAGTGCTGTAATGTCGCTGGTAGCCTCTTGTCTGCCACAGTGCCGCGCTCGCGTGGCAGATTAATGGCGGTTGCAGGTTTTCTGTGTTGCGGTAAATATCAGGTTGTAGTAATAGGTATAGTTTGTGCAGGTGCTATTGCAGTTTCCTGAGTGCTGTGCTCGCGTATTTGCAGTGCATCTGTTGTGTATGCAGACTGTAGAGTGCTGCTGGCTGACAAGGTGTGGACAAGGAGTGGTACTGTTGGATGAAGTTTAGTAATGTACTGTTGTTGATGTTTGAGTGTGTTTCTCTGTAATTTCTGTGTAATTTTAGTGGGCATGTGGCTTCGGTCGAAGCCCCATTAAAATAAAATAAAATTAAATTAAATTAAATTAAATTTAAAAAATAAAATTAAATCGACCGCAAAGCGCATGGAGTACGTATTGTTGCGTAACCACATCTAACGTGCAACTCTATTCTCACGCAATCTACAACAACGTAAACGACTGATTATTTCGTACATCGTTACAGTTCAGACTTTAGTTCGTCCAGACTGTTACAATAAATTTAAGGACCAAATTTGATTGTCCAAGCAATTGTTGCTTGAATTCTTTGGTTGCAACATGGAAAAGAAACGAAATTTAAATTTCGTGGTTCCTACCACGCATTTATCCTGACACCTACAAGCACCAAACCAACAAAAGGACAATGTTTATATCACCATGCATTCGCGCGTAAACTTTCAGCTGTGTAAATTTTCAACTTTCCCAATTTTTCACTAGCCATGAGCAATGAGTCTATGGGATTTAACATGGGGCCAGCATTACTAGTCACTAGCTAGGCAGTAACATAAAAACAACGCTATTGACACATCTTTTTCCCTATGAATGGTGGAGACTCACCCTTTAACTTTTATTTTCTTTATCCCTGCACCTTCCCCTTACATTTTCCACAATTTGAAAGATTTCTGTCGCATTGGGATTTATCCTCAACATGCCTAAATATGCTTTTAGTTGCTTACAGTTAACAGACACTTGTCTACTAGTAAGGCCGCCATTTTATCATCAACAATCAATCTTTTAACAATCGGATGTCTACATTGGGGTGATCTACTGTTACTTGGCGGCGACACCCTAGCGTGTGTCTGGGCGATTACGCATTATCTGAAGTAATGGGAAGGGCGGGAAGGGATACGGGAGGTAGAGGACGGTAGGAAAAGGGAAGGATTTCAGGAAGGAAGAAAAAGTGGGGAGAGGGAAAGACGAGGGCAGGGAAATGGTGAGACGAAAGGGTGGAAAAGGGAGAGAGAACATGGGAGTAAAAGAGTAACTTACAGGAAGAAAAATTTCCTGTCGCTGTCAATGTTTAGGGAACACCGACCGAAAACTGGGAAACAACCACGGGCCAAACCAAATCATGGGCGAAACAAAACCCTGGCAAGGCCGCTTACTAAGCTAGTAATAAATAATAATGACATTTTTTTTTTACAATAATGTCTTTGTGTTCGTACACTAATAATATTGGAGGTAGGTGGCATAACATAGTAAAGTGAACAACTCGGGTGATTTAAAAAGGACGCATTTAAATTTGAATCTTTCTCATTTGTTTATGTTCTAGTGTCTTCTGTAATTGTACTGTGAGAAGCACTGTTATGCAGTTTGGTTAATTTTGCATTACTTTTTCTCATCTCGTCTTGATATCGCCTTCAATCACCTCGATCTCAACTAGACTTTAATAACTGTTAGTTATCATTCATTACAGGCTTGACGGCAGCAGCGGACTGTCCCACTGGAGATTGCATTAAACATGACATAACATCCCAAAGTGTATGCGAAGAAAAATCATCCGGGCCAACAAGAGAAGCAAGATGGTACGAAGGACTGAACCTTAATATCGATCAGAAACTTCTAGGTGGAAAAGTAGTGGCTTTTCAAATCATGTGGTCCAATGGAGCCTGGAGCCAATGGTTCGTACCAGGAATCAATGATATCGACATCAAATACAACACTAATAATAACTACATGCGTCGTTTCTGGAGCTATTTCTACGATCATTCATTTAAGTATATCATTTGTAATTGATGTGTGCGTCACAGTAAAAGTAATAAATGAAAAATGAAACTGTATTCTAATGTGAGGCTTGAATGTGAATGTAGAATGTAGAAGTAATAAAACAAAAGTAATTGTATTTGCCTACGACTCATTGAAATTTAAAAAAAGGTAAATTTGTGATCGAGCAATGCAGAATTGACTTCCAAGTTAGTACTTATACGAGACTTTCAACAGCTTTTGAAAGTAAAGAGGTCGGTTCCGCAAGTTTGCAACTATATTTTCACTTAGGTGGTTTGATTTTATATATAAAAAATTGATATTTGCCGGCCCGGTCTAATATTATCACTTACCAGACTTCTTTCTAAGCTTCTATTAGAGTTTAAAATTGTGCCGATTCAGCTACACAAGTATTAGTTTCCTTCAGATGATAAAGGGTCCAAAAAATAAAGAAAATGGACGACGAACTGCTTTGGATAAAAGGTCATTCATTGGTCCCGGCACCACAATAGATCCGACAGATCGACACGGAACACTAACAATGTCAAGTCCTGGGTGACTATAATGGACGAATAAAGCCGTATTCATAAGCCTTATCGTATGTTCACCAATGAAAATGGGCGACAACCAGCGGATAGACTAGCCGAAGTGGTGCAGTATGCATCGTTTGAAAAATTGTACGTCCATGTGACATCAAATCAGGTTTTTTGAAAGCCTGGTCTGGTTATGCTTAGTGAACACTTCTGCACACAGTCTTACTTACATATCATCACATAAGTTATTATCCTTATTTACACATATGTTCAGTCATAGTTAAGCTGAAACAAATGCTGATTTGGTTCGCGAAGGTCACAATCAGCGCATCCTGTGACTCTGAGACAGTTAGTTATTCATGATTAATTGCCGTGATTGCATTATTCAACCTGCCTAAATATATCTCACGATATTAATTGAAAGGCGTGATGGGCTGAGTTGCTTTTTTTTTATTTTGTCCTTCCAAATCTCCCACCTTCTACGGTGATGTTAACTTGAAAACACCAATTTTCGTTGTGAAAGTAATCCTCTTTCTAATGAGCAATTAATTATTTTTTTAACGCATCTAAATTTGCACTCCCATTTTTCTCTCAGCTATCAAAGTGCTTCTGTGTTAATGATAAAGACGTATTTAAAAACTTAAACCAACTATTTCTGCAGTCGGTCGTCTCTTGCAACTCTTGGCTACCTAGTATTTTATTTGTAAATGAAGACTGTTAACCAGAATTGAGTTGAATTTTTAAAAAACTAATTGTCTCTCCTAGTACGCGCATTTTAAAGTTAACAATACATAACAATATTTTAACCTAGAACTCTGTGAAAGACTAGTCATTTAGAACCCACACCTTTAAGCAATGAAATCCGGAAAAAAGTAGGGTTACAGTAAACATTATCTACCCAAAAACAAAACTTGTTAAGGATTCACGCCAAGCTTTTCGGCCGTGTGAAGTCGTGATATCAAACGCTAAGCTCTTTCGCCAAGCTAATACCACCGAGTTCAAAGGTTAAATGAAATATATGAAAGTTGCTTACTGCGCAATTTTCAATTATTTCATTTAACGTTTGAAGTATTAGTACTTCACACGGCCGAAAAGCTTGGCGGGAATCCTTAACAAGTTTTGTTTTGGGATAGATATCAGATATTTTTGGTCCAAATTGATGAAATCCATTTTTTTTTCTTAGCAATTGTGAGATGGAAACACCATTCTAGTTTTCTGATCCATTTCTTTTATTTTTCTGTTGGTTTCATTAGATTTTGAAGACAGCAGCTACCTTTTTTCAAATGGTAAGTCTTTCTTATTAGTACCTAAGTATCTCCTTGCAAACGCATGGATTCCTTTAATGTTCAGTTTTGCATTGTTGCATAATAACAATGTTTAAAACAATGTAAAACAATCAATTTGGTCGTTTGGAGCTCCCTAACCCCTGACCCACTTGACCAATTAGAAAGGGCACTTCTACAGAGCAATATGTTTAAAATGAGCTAATAACCAGTTTTTTTCACCGCATGGAAGTATTTATTTTCGTGATACAAAACAACGTTAGCCAGTAGCCAGTAATTAGGCAAATTTTAACGTTATTCACACCGTTTTTTCAACAAGAAAACGTTAAGCTGTGTCCTTAATAGTGACTTTTATGTTGTCAGGAGACTTTGGAGTCTCACTATTAAACAAATTTCAGCCTTTACTATCGCATAGTTATTTATCGTCAGATGGCTGAAAACAGCCAAACTACCTTTGCTGTAAAGACAAAACGTGTCTAGTGGTCGCCATGCTCATATATATGTATTATCTGGATGTTGTCGTTTTATCTTGGTGGGCGACAAACTAGCGTGTGCCTTGAAACAACACTTTTCGAGTTTGTTTTCTGAATTGTTGCAGGAAGAAGCAGCAGGGGGTTGTATAACTGTACTAGAACAAAGCATTGCAGACCCTCTCGATCTGCATTCCATCAGGCGCATCGACGACGCTGGTAACGCCAAAGTGGCGGAGCTAATTTCTTGTTCTCATCTCAGTGAGATTCGCGAGAGGCCAATCGTACAATCTATTTATTTATTTATTTATTGTATTTACAAAATTATTGTAACCCTCTATAAAGGGCATAACAGCAATTTCAGATTAAAACAACAATTTAAAAAAAGAAACATGGAGGACACATGGTGCCCACAGTTCTCGCCTCTGCTCTCGTCTGAATGAGATTCGTGAGATACACATCCCAAAATTCATCACTCCTACGGTGTGACGATATAATATACCTAGAAGCGCCTGCGTTTCACCCGTCAAGTTCAGATTGTTGGCTTTCCATGGCGTCTAATTGTTGGCTTCTGATAAACAAATTCCAACAGATCCCCGAAGTTAAGCAGCATTGGGCTGGATTGATACTTGGGTGGGTGACCGCCTGGGAATCTGGCTGTTGCAGACATAGGGCCTTAGGGCTTCCGGCAGATGACCAGGAGTGGTTAACGCTCGTTAAACCCTTTGAACCCTTTTGAACAAATTCCAAATTCAAGACACTATGTTTTGTTTTAATTTATGTAACAGGGCGCTTGGCTCAGGGCCAAGGCTCTTGTGAATAAATTGATATTGAATTGAAGACATTATCAGTGTTTAGGCGAAGGCTAGCTACTGCCAGAAGACGTTAGACTGGCGTTTGCTGGTATTGAATACTAAATATTAATGCGAAAAAAAGATTTGAAAATTGTATAGATCGACGGGGTTTACCGAGTAGACAACAGAAAGTCCTGTTTCACAACTGAGCAAAAAGGATTTCAATACGAAAAAGGTACCTCACCATCGTTGATTTCATGCTAATTACAACATATTACTACTACTTATTACAAGCTAATTTCACTCAGATAAAATAATTTATGCGACCAATATGTTTTAACTTGACATTCAGTTCACGTTTGACTCCAATAGGTGCCTTTTATGGTTTGACATTTTGGGATGTTTTAACTCTGAAGATTGTTATAATTTGTAATGCTATTTTTGTGAACGTTGGGAACACGCCAAAATAATTGTCCTTTCCTTTCCTGTATTTTATTTGAGGCCCTAACCTCCTGTTCAACGCCCCAATACAAAACATAATCTAGACACACGCTAGTGTGTCGCGCCAAGTTAGGCAACAAACATCACAACAAACATCACATCAATTCAATTGTCGAGGTCGTAAACCATTGTAGCGCGACGCCATTGCGTCAGTGTCTTATATCTTGAAGCATAGTTGGGCACATTTCAGGTACTTGGTAAAAAATAATAATGCGGTACAAAAGCTTAAATTGTGTTGAAATCGAGAGCAATGACCCACCTCACAAAAATTAACTCGTGTAGGAATGCCAGCTAAGCTGTTTTCAATGCAAAATCTGACCCTCAATAACGTTGTAAATGTGTTACTATGGTTACTAGCTACTAGCTAGCTACTCCGCTCATCCCCATCTTAATTTCCATAGGGTGAATATTCATCGATACCGAGATAATGGGAAGGCTTCCAGCTATGAAATTGGGCGAATGGGTGCAGTACAATACGAACTGCGTATCTTTTATGGTTTGGAGCCTAGGGGTGTAACGAGGATGGCGTGGGATGGCGCGTAAGTACGAAAATATTGTTATAACCATTGTTAGTATTGTCGGCATCGTCTCTCATTGGACGGCCAAAGTTCGGACAATGAGAACGTTTATACTGACGTGCGTGCCTAGACACACACTAGTGTAGCACGATAAATCTAAACAACGTCGCAAAGTAATTGCATTCATGTCCAATTCACGAAAAATAAACCAACTGTAATAACAAAGTCAAGAACTGAAATAAACCAACTGAAAGTCAAAAACTGCTAAGGGGGCCACTAAGTTGAGAGTGGTTCAGCCCTTCAAAGGAATGATATCAACACACCAAAACTAACTAAATAAAACAAATTACAACAAAATTAAAACCAAACCAAAAACCAATAAAGAGGTGACTAAGTTGAGAATGGTTTAGCCTATTGGCAAAAGATAGTAGCAAATTGTTGAAAACCAATTTCTTGTTGAAGTGGCACTTTATTACACATCTGCACGGTAGTGGAGTTGAGTCAATACACAATATAAAAAAAAAAGGAGTGATATCAGTGATTATTCATCGATTCCGAGATAATGGGAAGGCTTCCACCTATGAAATTGGACGAATGAGTACACTACAATACGAACTGCTTACCTTTTATGGTTTGGAGCTTGGGGCCGTTACAGGGATGGGGTGGGAGGGCGCGTAAGTACGAAAATATTGTTATAACCATTGTTAGTATTGTCGGCATCGTCTATCATTGGACGGCCAAAGTTCCGACAATGAGAACGTGTATACTGACGTGTAGGCACACCAATCTATCACAAGAAATCTAAACAACGTTGCAAAGAAATTGTATTCACGTTCAATTCAAGAAAAATAAACCCAGTGTAAAAACAAAGCAAAATACACAAGCCAAAAACTGGTAAAGAGGCCACCAAGTTGAGAGTGTTCGGCCCTTCAAAGGAGTGATATCAACACACCAAAACCAACTAAATACAACAAATTACGACAAAATTAAAACCAAACCAAAAGCTAATAAAGAGGTGACTAAGTTGAGAAACGTTCGGCCTTTAAGCAAAAGGTAGTAGCAAATTGTTGAAAACCAATTTCTTGTTGACGTGGCACTTTATTACTCATCTACACGGTAGTAGAGTTGAGTCAACACACAATTTAAAAAAAGGAGTGATATCATATCAAAAACCAAAACTGGTAAAAGGGGCCGCCAAGTTCCGAATGGTTCGGCCATTCATAGGAGTGATATCAAAACACCAAAACATTCGCCAACTTAATCGCACCGAATAATACTTTGGACATTAAATGAAAACTTGAACATTGCTACCTAAAGTAGCAATGTTCAAGTTTTCATTTAACCTTCGAATTATTAAGCGGTGCGATTAACTTGGCGAATGTTTTGGTGTGCTGATATCACTCCTTTGAAGGTCCGAACCATTCAGAACTTGGCGGCCCCTTTTACCAGTTTGGGTTTTGATATGGTATGTAATTTGCTTGGGTTGGGCAAGCAAATTCATCATTATGCACTACAATGAAAGTGGGGCGAGCGACCGACAATGTCAAACAAACGTATGTGGCTTGTAAGAATCAATAACAATCGAAATATGTTTAAATGCTAGCTGTTTTAGCCGACTTGAATAGTTTCAAAGTTGGTTGAGTAACAATCACTGCATGCACGACTATTGTTGGGTTCATTGAGCTTGGTATCAGAACAGAGAAACGGGCAAGAGAGCGTCCTCCATTGAAAAAAAATTAACTTCCATAACAAAACAAATCAGCAGGGGTTCATAGGGAGGGGAAGCAGGGATGGGGATATTCAGACCACACAATAGAGGAGGAGGGGCGGGGGGCAGGCAGTGCGAGACGGGAAAGGGGTTACCAGGGGGGGGGGGATGGGGGAAATCTGACCAGACTATGGCAGAATGTAAGTGGGTAGGCCGCAGAGGGGTCCGGAGAAGGAGGCAGGGGGCAGTCGGCCCTCTTTTTATTCCATACTGCCAACTAATCATTTATGCGGGATCTGGCTAGACCGGCGTATGTTACGCCGGGGGGACAGCTAGTAAGTTATTATTCTTCTTATTTACACATATGTCGTCAGTCATAGTTAAGCTGAAACAAATGCTGATTTGGTTCGCTAAGGTCACACAATCAGGGCATCCTGTGACTCTGATGAGTGAGACAGTAATTCATGGGTAATTGCCGTGATTGCAATATTCAAGCTGCCTAAATATATCCCACGATTATTGAAAGGCGTGGTGGGCTGAGTTCCTTTTTTTTTTTGTTGTTTTGTCTTTCCAAATCTCCCACTTTCTATGGTGATGTTAACTTGATAACACTAAATTATTTTCGTTGTGAAAGTAGTCCTCTTTCTAATGAGCAATGCTATTATTTTTTAACGCATCTAAATTTGCACTCCCATTTTTCTCTCAGCTATCTAAGTGCTTCTGTGTTAATGATAAAGAGTTGAAAAACCACAGGGGCTAGGCACACGAATCGCGTACATGCCGGAACACTCACGCCACCCCGCGAGCGATAGCGCGTATTAGGAAAGAGATACAAGGGAACGAACTAGGTGGTGATGCACGTTTTATTTCAAACACACACACTTCCTTTATTTCTTCGCCGATTTCTTTGGGAGAGGGCTTGTTTTAAACGGGACTACACTTTATTTGTTCAAATGACACCGTCATTGGTGATATACACCTTTGCGTTGATGGTCACGCCTCGGTTGAAAACAGGCACAATTTTCTGACTACAACAAAAACGTTTGGAAATAAAATCGCGTCATCTCAGATTCAACTGACGATATTTTGTGGAGTTTACCGCCGAATAATAAAAAACCGTACCTTTCCGGAAACTAGAAACCTTCCTCTAAACAACCGCTCATCTCATTTTTAAATACACGCAACGGTACGACGTCACGAGGACGGAGAAGCCGCGAACTACAGAAATCTACGATTCCATCGGCCTCCCGAACGCCCGCCATGGCCGATCCCAGAATTCCATAGAACTGTGGTTTAACAGACAGGTTATATAAAGTCGTATTTTTGTAGTTGCTTAATTTAATTTATTTACAGCAAAATTACAGCCTATTGGGGACGAGCTATAACGCAGCGAAGAACCATCGCGAAGAACCAATTCTGGGATCGGCGATGGCGGGCGTTTGGGAAGACGATGGAATGGTAGATTTCTGTAGTTCGCGGCTTCTCTGTCCTCGTGACGCCGAACCGTTGCGTGTATTTAAAAATGTGATGAGCGGTTGTTTAGAGGAAGGTTTCTAGTTTCCGGAAAGGTACGTTTTTTTATTATTCGGCGGTAAACTCCACAAAATATCGTCAGTTGAATCTGAGATGACGCGATTTTATTTCCAAACATTTTTGTTGTAGTCAGAAAATTGTGCCTGTTTTGACATTTCAACCGAGGCGTGACCATCAACGCAAAGATGTATATCACCAATGACGGTGTCCTTTGAACAAATTAACACTGGCGATAGCCAGTGTTAGTAAGGGTCGACCTAGGATCTCTGTGTTAAACTTTTAACTTTAAGAGCTTATAACTCCGTCAAAATTAAACATTTTTAAACCAAATTTGGAATCTAAGCCTTGACTAGTCAAGGCCTGTCTACAGTCCAAAAATTGTGAAATTCAGTCCAGCCAAACCCTACAGAGAGGGGCCAAATAGACAACTTCTTGTTCTTGGTCTTGTTCTGGGGATGTACCTTTCGTCTGTCCTCTCTACAGGTCAAACTATTTGTCCTGTAAAGCTGGTTCTTAGCTCATTTGACAGGTATTACTCTGTAGATGTGCCCTTTCCATAAGGCCTTTCCATAAGGCCTTTTCTAATTGGTCAAGTGGTTCAGGAGTTACGGAGCTCTAAACGACCAGATTGATTGTTTTACATTGCTTTAAACATTGTTATTATGCAACAATGCCATTTAGCAAACGCCAGCTGCAAGACATAGACTGAAGATTAAAGGATTTGTTTCTATTGTTAACACTAGCGATAGCCAGGTTAGTAAGGACCATAGCTATTTACCGGGCTTAAAGGCGGCGCAACAAAACAAACAACAAATTAATTATAAAGGTGTCACACATACCCTATCGCATCTTGCGGTAGAAACGCTACAAATTGAACTCTTTTGCCTGAGAGCTCGGAATTCACTTCAGTCTCGGTGATGCTTGTTTGGTAAGTATTTGATACGATCTTCCTTAATTTTATTAAAATATCTGCTTGTTGCAGTTTATTTATCTTGAGGCAGGTTATTGTGAGGCTGATCACTCGCATATTGTTTCGTGGTAATTTATTTTACCTAATTTAATATTAAGCCATGTTTAATAATCTTACGTTATTTATTAATCGTCACATGTTATGCTAATTCTCATTCCCCGTTAAATACCCGTGTTCCTTTTTCATTGGTGTGTTCCTGGCTCATCGACTGAGAATAGACGACGTCACTCTTGTCTGCCGCTACTCGTCAGCTGTGTCTGACGTCACAAAACACGATGGTGTGACTCCTTCACGTTGTGGGTAGCCGTGTCTCATTTTACAACTACGAGATGGTTTTCTTGTCCTTCAACTTCACTTCCATGGAAGATGGCCATTTAGTGCACGATGGAGCGTCTTTGTGGTTCACCGCATGCAATAAGGTAACCGAACTTGCTATTCTTTAGCCTTATTTTCAACCAAGCTGGCAGATACTCCGTTTGTTGACGCCCTAGGCAATGGAATGACTTAACCACGTTATAATGCGGTTTTACCTTACTTTTGTTATTTACCACCGTTGCTCTATTGCGAGCTAGGAAATGATATTCTACTATCTGAAGACCCGTTATATATATCCTAGGTTGGTTAACGTATAATACCAGTGAAATTACTTGGCTAACTCTTGTCCATTTCTCATTTGTGCTCATAGCGTCCATGACACTTCGTTGTAGCGAGGATATAGCTACGTGACTTACTTTAGCCTCTAGAAATGGTTAAACCCACATTTAAATACGTCAGCATTTACTGCGAGATGTCGGGCTATTGCGCCTAAGTACGGCTTACTCTCAAGCGGTTGTTTCAACTTGGTAGCTGGCCCATGTTTTGAAACTTTGCCGTGAGTTGGCTTTGCTGCACTAATCTCCGTATTTTTACGCAACTATCATTATTGTCTCAGTCAGACGACGGAACTTTAACCTGTTTGTTTAATATTTTCCCCTATTTAATCTCAATTATAGTTCAGTTGTCTTGTTAAATTGCTATGTCTATTATAATTGTAAATCTCAAGAGCAATCCAGCTCGCCACCCCAAATAAATGTCACCCAATACTTTTGCAAACTGAAACATGCCTTGATATAATTTTGACCATCATTAGTTCTTAAGTTCTTGGTTTATTATTTTTGTTTAAACTAATACGCTCCCTCTCCAAAGGATTCGTAGCGTTGGGCCCGGGACCTCTGCGCTTGAAAAACTAAAAACTCACTCCCCCCCCCCCTTCAAAACTAAACCAAATCGCTACAACTTAACGCCTCTCGCACACCAATTAGACGACAACCCCACCCCTTATCCACCACCACACCTATTTGTTACAATTCTCAAAGTAAAACGGATTAATAAACCAAAACGTATCGTTAGAAGTTAAAAGTAAGGGTCTAAAAGTCAAAACCTGTAAGGAACACGGACAAGCTTTGACTGTAAGAGTCTAGGTGTCAAATTTGGCCAGTAAGATGCTGCTAAGCATTAGACCCTTACTACCCGGTGATCATGTTAATGACTTAGTAAGGAAAATTGGAAATTAGCCAACAGCGAAAATCATATACTAGAAATAACGTAGTTCAGTAAGCCACCTTTATGCACTTACATTAAAACGGAGTGACATGACCCGGATTCGAACAGACCAGCCAGTTCGCCCCAGATCACTTGCATAGCGCCTTAATCTCTCCGTTGCACTCCGATGAAACGTAAGTGCATAAAGGTGGCTTACTGGACTACGTTTCTAGTGTACGATTTTCGCTGTTGGCTAATTTCCAATTTTCCTTAATATTATTTCTAGCGATTTTTGTCTGTTTATTAATGACTTAATTAGTTACTCAGACAGAATGGGTGTACACGCTTACGCTTGTAGCAGGTTGTCTTGCTTGGAATCGCTGCCATGTTACCAAACCGAAAAAAAAATGTCAACCTAAAGCAAAGTAGAAACCCACGCCCCCACTATCATTGAATCATTTCATGGGCCTTTATAGGACGATTTCGGACAGCTGTTCGTCAAAAACCGGGTAGTAAGGGTCTAATGCTTAGCAGCATCTTACTGGCCAAATTTGACACCTAGACCCTTACAGTCAAAGCTTGTCCGTGTTCCTTACAGGTTTTGACTTTTATACCCTTACTTTTAACTTTTAACGATACATTTTTGTTTATTAATAAACTGTAGTCCCGTTTAAAACAAGCCCTCTCCCAAAGAAATCGGCGAAGAAATAAAGGAAGTGTGTGTGTTTGAAATGAAACGTGCATCACCACCTAGTTCGTTCCCTTGTATCTCTTTCCTAATACTCGCTATCGCTCGCGGGGTGGCGTGAGTGTTCCGGCATGTACGCGATTCGTGTGCTTAGCCCCTGTGTGAAAAACTTAAACCAACTATTTCTGCATTCGGTCGTCTCTTGCTACTTTTGGCTAGCAAGCATTTTATTTGTAAACAAAGTCTGTTCACCAGAATTGAGTTGAAAATTTAAAAACAAGTACACGTATTTTAAAGTTAACAATACATAACAATGCTTTAACCTAGAACTCTATGAAAGACTAGTCATTTAGAAGCCACCTTTAAACAATGAAATCCGGAAAAAGGAGAAAGAATTACAGTAAACATCATACAAGAGTTTTCGAGTTTGTTTCCTGATGGCCTGTGAAGGCTGACGTCCTTTAAAAATAAACCTAAACCTAAACCAGGGGTTTGCAACTGTACTAGAAACAATGCATTGCTTCTCACCCGTTTTGAAGCTCTCAGTCCTCTTATAGTACCTCCTAGGTACCTTCAAAGCATAGGGGATCGTCACAAAAACCGCGTAACGCGAGCGCTCCGCGGTTTTTGTGACGAGTCCCAGTGATCAGTCGCCATTCGCTTCAAACGACGCTCTTATATAATAGTCATTTATTTAAAGCGCTGTAGGATATTTCTTAAAGAGTTTCGGGAGAAATTACATGACAGTGGCAACTAGTAAAAATTAGCCTACGAGTATATTTTATATAATTTCACATTCTTAACAGCGAATAAAAAAAATTGTTATTTCAGTGCTTTAATTTCAAGTGCCAAAGTGTTAAATTGGAGTGCAAGTGTGTTAAATCCAAAGACTACAGAGTGTTAATTTGAAACCCACTGACGTTAAATTGAAGTACAAAAGTGTCAAAATAACGTGCAAAAGCGTTAAACCAAAGTTCAAAACCTGTATTTATGTAAACGTAATTAACAAATGGTGGACACGGTCGTCACAAAGAGCTTCCCGGCTATGCTGCAAGAAGGTAACACGCCACTCGACGAAAAGTAATAAACGCATCCATCGGCCGGTTTTTAACTTTAAGACTACTTGTTAGCAGTGCTCTATGGTTACGGTATTTCGAACTCTGCATAGTTTTGTAAAACAGCAGCACACCATGACGGGAAACCAATCGCCAGTAAAGAGAGAAATAGGAAATGGCCACACACTACAAAATGTATTTATTTTGACGAAACTGAGCGAAATCCTCGTTGTTGTGTGAAGGTGAAATTTCTCACTTCACTTGTTGGCCGACGGAGCCTACCGGAATCCAGTAACAACACTTGTTTAGGGTAACAATGTCGAAGAACGTCAATAACAGTAATACTGTGGAGCGGTGGTTGGAACGGCACGCTTGTTAAACACTGTTGGGTTACGAGCCAGATATTAGGGCGCGTTTACGCAACAAGTCATTCTCGCTCGCCGAATGCTACGTGCTAGTCAACCGTTACTTATTTATGATTAGTTTCCCGTTGCTGCTAAATCAATGCGGTAATAGATAACAAATTGTAAGTATTATAAATAACAACACGTATAAAGAACAAAGTGCTTCAGTAATTTTAAACATTGCCACAAGATTGTTGTCATTTCACGCTATTTCCAAAATTTGCTATTCTCCCTCAAAGTGCAACTTCTATAGTAATGTTCGAACGTCGGTAGAAGCTTCTCGCAGCGGGAATTCAACATCCAACATAGCGTCCGTTTCGTAGCCATCGAATCGAAGACAAACCATCGAATGCCGGCATATACAAAAAAACAGTCAATCGTCTTGTACTGCAGTAAAAACTGTTTCTTGTTGTCATAAATCGACGCTCAAATGTTCCAAGCATCGTACGCCGTGTCACGAGGCACGAGGAGAAGAAATATTTGCGTCTGCGTCGTTGCCATCGTTACTATTACGCATACACAACGCGAAAGCCGCATACTCCGGTAAAGGCGAGAAGCAGCCATCAGATTTAGCATTGATCAAGTAAAAGCTAGTAAGCGAGAAAACTGTCGTTGCGTAAACGACCCCTGACTCTTTTTGTTCCAAGAAGTTGTTCTCGGATAAAAAAAATTACGTTTAAAAACGCACTTTAAAGAACAACGAGGTAAACTTGTTCGTCGATGCACGTAAATTCAAGTTACGGAAATGAAGGATTATTGAAGAATATTCGAAAAATTAACCTTTTTGGTAACTAACATTCTGCAACTTAAACAGGACGGAAAGCCAAATGGGTAACTTAATGAAGAAATTGTGTGATAACGGTTCACTATCTGAGCGGTGGAGTAGTCAGACTACTTCAGACCCTGAGATTTATAGAACACCTTACATATCAGGGGAAAAAACTGATAGAGACAACACTGACTTATTGGTTGCATCTATGTATCAGTAGTGTTCAACATTAATTAAAATAAGTTGAAAGACGTGACATACCTGTTTTTGTACAATATTGTTATTAAGGCTGTACCGGGCATATTTTTTCCTACCGAGCCAATCCCGAGCCGAGTGCTCAAAAAATGCCTGGTCCACCGAGCAGAACCGAGCCGGTCAGTGCTGCCGATTAATCACTTGTATTAATCAGTACTTGCTAAATACCAAGCAGACTTCGAGAAACAACAAAAATAAATCTTTTCACTAAAACAGCCAGTGGTGTTACCAAAACAATGCTGCAGTTACCAAGTGAAAACGAATGTCCGAAAAAGCGTATACTAAAGTAGTTAATCTGCACGAATTACTTGCAAATTAAGTTGCTGTATTGAATTCTTTAGTAGCCGTTCAACCTTCCTGCAGCTGGAACCATGTATCGACCGTCATCATCGACTGTAATCAGGGGGTGGCAACTGAACTAGAAACATGCATTACAAACCTTCGCAATCTGCCTTCCATCCAACGCTTGGCCGACGTCTGCAACACAACATGGCGCCAGCTAACTTCCGTTTCTCGTCTGAATGAGTTCTGATGAGATTCGCCGAAGGCCAATCCTACAACATATTTATTTATTTATTTTATTTACAAAATTATTGTAACCCCCTATAAAAAGCATAACAGCAATTTCAGATTAAAACAACAATTTTGCGAATTTCATTCAGACAAGAAGAATATGGGGCGCCTCTTAATGTACCCCTTTCACGCCTCTCTCGTCTTTGCTCTCGTCTGAATGAGATTCGTGAAATTGCTGTTTTAATTTGAAATTGCTGTCATGCTCTTTGTAAGGGGTTACAATAATTTTGAAATTAAAATAAATAAATAAATATATTGTAGGATTACCATATTGCGGTTTACAAATATCGTTATAGAATACACATCTCATAATTCGTCATTTCTGTCGTAATTGTGCGATTCAGGTAAATATGTATTGAGCAGGTTACCAAAAAATGTGAAAACACTGTAATCTTAAAAGTGATGCAAAAATCAATTTCTAAAATCAAACAGCTATTGGAAAAAATAGTGCAAACCTTTTTCCTGTGCTAGGATAAATTTGCAAAGAGTATCACAGTGTAACTGTAGCCATGCGTGTTTTTCCCTACTCGTTGGACTTGTGCTTCTCGAACATTGTGTACCCCATGCCAATCAATATGGAGACTGCCATCCCATAATCTCAAAGCGGAGGTATCGATGCTGGCTGCGCCTTAAGCCGTGAATCTGCTAGTCCGGTAAACGCAGTTTACCATATATCGTCCTAGCTGTAATCGTTGACTGTAATTGAGTTACTGTGAGAACGAAGCTCGCGTAAAAGGTCCATCGGCCCCAGGATCGATGGGGGATTGCAAACGCGCATGGCAAGACTAGACGCGAACCTCTCAGCTTGGCTTGGTTAAAAGAAACGTGAATGCTCGGTGTACCCAGCATTGCCGATGATGCTTTGCTCGGCGAGAATCGGCTCGGTCGCTCGGAATCGGTACAGCATTAGTTGTTATAAATAAATGTATCCGTTTGTCGTAATATTGTCGTCATCGTACGGGCCGAAAGTTTGGCCAGAATAGTTCCCATAGCCGCTGAAGGAGCGTGGTAGCCTTTCACGCTACTTTGGCTGGCAGTCCTGGCGGGTTTTTAATTCGGGACTAAAAGGGGCTGCGCCTACTCTTTCTTTTCTCAAGATTCAACAGATTCATTTTCACTACTGAATAAATATTTAGCCTACTAGTGTTGAATAAATTTACGGTACATTGTTTATTTGACTTATCATCGTCGTCTTATTGTCGTAACAGAAATAAGTATTGTTTGGCATCAACATTGTTTGCGTCTAGTCTTCTTTCCCGTACTTATTCCCCTACTTTAAGGCAAACTAAAGGAAGCCCGTGCTACGTACGGCTGGTCTTGGATCCACCGTTTGCAACACTGGCACGGTTTGGTTGTTCATGTGTATGTCCACGTTTCACCGAATTAAGGTTCTTCAATCTAATTTTTTCGCGCTCTGGCAAACAACCGCTGATTTTCGTTCGCTTTGCTCACTCAACCAGCACTTCCCGTGACGCAAGTCAGTGGAGGCACCGCTTTAAATGTTGGCACGTTGATGCATTTTCCAGCATCGTTGTGTGAAAAAAAAATTGCGCTGGCAACATTATTATGTTGTATTGCTTGCTGATGTCCGTTGTACGGACGGGTGGTGAAGAAATCTTTAGCCTGGCTGCTTTGACATTTTTGTTTTCTGGGAGAGGCACAAAGCTAGTCGCCTGGCAACACAATGCCTCATTATTGTTTTGTTTTTAATTAGACAGGTCTTATTGTTGCCGGCCACTCTGCAAGATAGCATAGGGCCGAGGCCCCAATAAAGCAATTGGAATTGGAATAAGATAGCAATTATAAACCTGGTGCTCCGCAGTAATTGTTGGTGTGCAGTTTGAAACAATTCAGCTTAGCTCTGAAAGCCCGCAGAACTTTTACGAAATAAGTAAGCCATTCCATCTAGGCCTCGAAATTAACCACGTGGTTTAGTTTGATTCGAAACTATATGCCTTTAGCTGAAACACGGATTCCTTCACGTTCATTTATTTAGAGCCATGACCCGCAGCCGTACGCCCCATCATACTCTATACAAAACAAAACAACCTACCAACACACATCACATCACAACATATTTCTGCACAACTTAGTCTTGCACTGCACACAAAATCACCAGTGTACACGCTGTGCACAAACCACCTGCTGACACACAACCCACCCCACCTTCTCTCCCCCATCAAGGGAGAGTTCCGGTGGGCACGGAGAAACTTGCACAACTTCACCGCCACACCAGTGACCCACGGGCTGCTTCCATGAACACATGCTCCTCACCCACCTTCTCTACCCCATTTAGGGAGAGTTCCGGTGGATGCACACATCACTCGCTGCACTTAACGCCATTATCTCGTACAGAATCAACGGACCACGCTCCCCCATCTCACAGCGCACTTGCACTTTCACTAGACCCCACAATCTTGCACTGATTCTCACTCGACTCGCAACTGCAACTGCACGTCACTTTCTTGACTGGTGTCTCCATTCAACAGCACTCGCACATAGTGATTGGAGGGAACAAGAGCACTGTATTACACACTAATCCCAGCTCTCTTACAAAATTTTGCCACCATCCCTAGGCGGGCATGCGGCTGCTTACCACTAAATGATGCTAGCAATTCTAGAGGAGTGGACATCCCTCGCACCCAGGGGGCCAACTGTGGTCTCGCTGTGCCATAGCGCGTACAGTGAAAGAGGACATGTTCTGGTGTCTCCTCAACTTGGCACGTTAACCACATTGATGTATCTACCCACCCAAATTTGAAGGTATGAGAACGAAGAAGCGTGTGTCCCACTCTTAACCGGGACAATATCTTTGCATCCTGGAACACAAAACTGTCCAGCTGCGATCCGTTCGCGCACACCGGATGAAGCATATAGAAGCTCCTGGCAGTGTCCGATTTGTCCCAATGAGCTTGCTATTCAACAAGCACCCATCGCCGCAGAAGCAGACGCCTCATCTGCACTGATAACACTGGGACAACTGGCAAGCACTTCCCACCCTCCGCATCACGAGCCAACCCATCAGCCTGAACATTCCTGGGGTACCATCATGCCACTTTGTCCATTTGAATGCCACAATACTACCGCATGTTGCTATCCAAAACTTCGAAAGGATCGTTTAAATCAGCGGGTCCGACACACTAAGCATTTTGCACGCCTTCTTCAACTGACTGTAACTCGCTAGTGAGTCGGTGTAGAGTGCAAACGACGGCAGCTGCAGCGCCAATGCCACGTCGAGTGCGACTGAGATGGTCAGAAGTTTGCAGAGCATGCTCGATGTGACAGTTGTCACATGTCGTTTCACAGTGACCTCGAGCCCCGGTACAGTTACCCCGAGACCACCTCGCTGCTCTTTCCCGTGGAATGACCCGTCACAAAAAATGTCGCACTCCGTGAAGCAGTGCTCAAAAACCTGCATCACTTGGAAACACCAACTCCAGGGGCTGAGCGCTCGTGTGCTGGCAACCAAAGGCAAGCAAGCAAAGGCAACCAAAGGCAATGACAAGCTTGGTGAAGCAGCGTTACATCAGCTCCTGCTTCTCCAAGGACGCTCCTGGCCCTTTCGCTCAGCTTGGCGTAATCTCCTAAAATTTGACCTACCGGGTCACAATTACTATGGCCCAAATTACGAAGACAGCAGCCAAAAGCTCTTGCGCTATATGCACAACTGGCACCTCGCCGCACTCTACCCACAGAGCTTGCACCGGGGTAGAGGCAATGTATCCTGTGATAACCCGCAGGCACTCATTGATTACGACTTGTAGCAATTTTAGGTGCTTGACATCGCAAGGAACGGAAGATGATAATCCATTGTTAATCGCACAAACGTCCTGTACGTCGCCAAAAGCGCTCCATGCGTACAATTCTGTCCAGCACACAGCACACATAGCATAGCTGCTCTCGCAACAAACTTCTCTTTCAACGTGGCCACATCTATTGACCAGTCTAGGGCAGCATCTAATATAACTCCAAGATATTTACCATTGGGCTTCGGACCAACTATCTGCTCACTGACCCTCAACCGTACTTGGTCGAGAGCTACCCTGGTGTATTTTGTAAACACAACTACCTCCGTTTTGGCTGGAGCTAACAGCAGGCCCCTCTCACCGAGAAGGCACTGCACTCTCTCAAGAGTCACTTGCGCTCGCTCAACAAGGAGGCTGAGCACATCTACCACAAACCAGATCGCAACATCGTCTGCACAGCAGACTACATTGGCTGCTAGCCCAATTTCCACTAAAACTTCATTTATCGCAACTGCGAAGAGCGTTGGGCTAAGGCAGCTGCCTTGCGGGAGCCCTCTGAGGGTAGTTGCCTCAGCCGTCCAGCTGCCATTGACTCTCGTCACAAAGACTCGTTTTCCTAGAAGGGCAGTGATCGTGTCAACCAACCGTTTACTTACACCCATCTTAGAGAGGGATGCTTGAACCCATGCAATGGAGACAGTGCCATAGGCCGATTTTATATCTAAAAAGACTGCCAAGACAATCTTACCCTGTGCCCATGCTTCCCGAATGCTGGCGAGTAAAAACAAGATGGCATCTTGAGCACTTCGTCCCGGCGATATCCAAACTGAACCCCAGTTAAATACTCAAAATATTCCATGTGCCAGCTGAGTCTCCTTATGACCATCCGCTCATAATCTTTCCGAAAACATAACAGCAAGGCTATTGGGCGGTAATTCATTAGTTCCAACCTACTGCTGCCTGCTTTGTACGCTGGAACCAGGATGGTAAATAACCAAGACGGTGGTACCATGCCTTGCTCAAAAACTTTCTGAAACAAGGCCAAAAGAGCTAGCTGGTCAGAATCCGACCTGCGGCTCAAGGCATTATAACCGACTTCATCAATGCCTATTGCACTTGCTGGTCTGCAGATTGATAGAGAGGAACGAAACTGTGCGAACTCCCACTGCATGTCTCCAACCGCAGTGATAGGACCTGCACAGGTCGCTGGTGGGGAAATACTTGCAGCCAGACTGTACACACTCGCAAATCTATTGTTGAACGCTTTGCCATTCCAACACCGTGCAGTACTACCCGGTTGCCAATGGTTGCCGCTGCGCTATATATCCACGACTGTACCGTCTTGCTGCTACACCATCCCAACATTTTCCACGCTTGTAAAAGCGACCCAGCACCTGCAACTTTCCCACATACGCGCTCACTGTACGATGCCTTTTCCTCTCCTAATATAAAGTGCGACTCAGCAGAGACACCGCGATAAACATGCCAAAGTTCTTCACTTGGCGCACGCTTCCATTGTCGATATGCCCTGCGCCTGTCTCTCACAGCTATAGTGCATCGTTTTGTCCACCACCGCGGTCGATTTGCCTCTAGCGGTCGATTTGCCTCTTGCGGTCGATTTGGCATCAGCCTTTGCGACCGCCGCTCACCAATCCAGCTAGCAAAAAGGCCATTGCTAACAACAGGCCGCATTCGACCAGTCGTACATGTTGGTGTGAGAATTCTTTAGTTGCGCGGACATATCGCAACCGGGAAATGGTCTCTACCACCCAAATCATCCGAAACCTCAAGCGTGTACCGCTCAGCGATCGCACGCGAGCACACAAAGAAATCTAACACAGATTCTCGAATGCCATCTTGCCGCCACCGTATGAACGTTGGTGTACCATCTTGCATGATCGTTAAACTCTGTTCAGCGATCGCATCGGCAAGTCGTCGTCCTCGCGCGTCAATTCACAGTGCACCCCAGTCATAGTGATGGCAATTATTAAAATCTCCACCAATGACCGCTGGGGCTGGAAATTGCGAAAACAACCGCTACCGCATGTTCACTGTTGGGTTCCCCGTGACGTGTACAAAAACAATTGTTACCCATTCACCACCCGTGTACACCTTAATGGTCACAGCATCCACACCCGCCACTTGAAAGCCCACTCGAATGATACTATACGGAACAGACCACTGGATAAAAATGCCAACTTTAGAGTGAGACAGCACAAAATCCGCTCCCGACATTGATGAGTCAAATCCTCGCATATTGTTGACCTCCTGGATACCCAGAATGTCCACATAATTCAAAAGTTGCTCCGCCTCACCTAACTTACGTTGAATTCCCCTGGCATTCCACGATGTCATTTTAAAATTAGCTAGAGGTGCGAATTGCGATGAGGACCTTACACCTTGCCTCTAACCTTGCCTAAGCTAACCCACTACCCCCACTTCTCCCGGTCCCTCCAACTCATTACTGCTGAAGATCATTTGACTATCTTGTACTGGTGTCGCTAGTACCTCTTGTGACAGTACGTCCCCACATTCTTGGTCATCCTCGTCACACACGTCTGCTTCAACTACAACCTTTGCTGCGTCTATAACCATGACGTTTTCTTTCACACACATCTCTCCTACATCTTTATGATTTTTCACCTCTTGCAGAATTGTTGGAGCCATTACCCCAGTCGCCTTTTTTCGTTTTCGCTTCCGCTTTGTTAGAGGGGTGAGCCATGGCCCATCACTTTCCTGGCTTCTTTCTTCGTGCAACTCCTGATCCCTGGCTTTCTACACACTGCTGCCAGCTACACAAACATCATTTAGCACATTTACTTCTAATCCTTGAACTTCTACCGTTTCCAGAGCAGCAGTTAGACATGGGGTGCTAGTGTTGATGGTGGGCAACCCCAGCTTCACCTGACCCACACTGCGTTGCTGCTAAAGAGGCTGCTGCTGTTGTTGCTGCAATTGGTAATTGTCCTGCGATCTTGCTCTCGTGCTAAGTTTCTTTGGGCTTCCACACTGAACATTTTTTGCCACTCGCTGCGCCCTTTCTTCTCTCGCCGCTGCCAGAAGGTGAGGACACAGGTGCGTCGGATCGTACCACGCGTCGCATATGTTGCATATAAGAAACATATGCATGTAAGTGACTCGCGCAAGCGCAGTGGAAATGACCCCTCTTCCCGCACCCTCAAGCATTGGGGCGTGCGGTGTTTCACTAGGACCAGCGTTTGAATGCCCTTAATCGAAACCACGTCTGGCACATCTTCTATGGTGATTCCGTCTCGCAGGCGTAGTGTTACAAGGCGAGTCGTCGTCTCGCAAACTGGTCTTCCCCTCATTGATAGTTTTTCAAACGCATAACGCAAATCCCACAGCAATTTCACGCAAATCCATGCAAATCCCACAGCAATTTCTTGCACTGTTATGCCTCACGGGAGCCAGAGTAAACACGCCTGTATCGTGTGCTCATGTAAATCAAATAGTTCTACAGGGTGCCCGTTGATCGTTAGTTTTGCTTTCAACAGTTTTGCTTGCTTGACTGCCGAAGTTCGCACTTCCACTTCAAAGACGTGGCTAGCTCGCAGCATCCCTGCTGCAACAACCTCATCAAAGCCCACTACATCCGGGGCTGCTACATAAATTTGAGTGGTTGGGTAAGGCCGTCCCTGTTGAGCACATACCATCACCACTAACTTTGGCATTCGGACATTTGTCAGTCCTCCTCCATACAGCCTCTTGAGAGCCAATAAACTCTTTGATTGTCCTTGCCATCACTTGCCATCTTACCATCACTTGATCTGTCTTCATTTTCTTCTCTAGTTTCTCTATCACCCCAAGCCGCTTTGTCTGAGGCTTCACCCTGTTCTCTTCCAGCTGCTGTTTTTTCATCACCATCGCCATCTTGCTTTCCCCTAACCCTCCTTGTCGTATCTACACAAAAATTCCTCACTCTGACTCACTAATACCTCGTCTCCTTGCTTCCGCCATCACCTGTACAAAGACTTCGTCCGTTATAACACCCATGTTGATGTCACTGCTGGTTAGCACTTTCCCTTTCCACAAATCCCGTAGGAGAACATCTACATCCGAGGCCATTTCAGCTCGCCCAACTTTCATTTTACCCTCCAACAATCAACGTTTTAGACGAAATTGTTAGGTACCGTAGCAAAGACATAACACGTGCACGAAGAATGAAAAGCGATTAAAGTGATTGTTTACTTATACTTACTTTCTTATTTAGTTCAACGACCTTATGTAGATAAGTATCATACACGGTGAAGTCCTCTCTCTAGCAAAACTAAAACTATTAATTTCTCCGTTTCTATTCAATATATTTCGTCCAAACTTGGCCAGATAGTAGACGGCAACTTTTCCAAACTTTACACCAACTTTTATGCAATTCCGTGCAAGAGTAAACGTAGGGAGCCACACGCAAATTTGAAAACTGTTCACTTGTTGTTCTTGTTCTTGTTCTTGTTCTTATTCTTGGCTGACACGGTTTCAGAAAAAACTACTGCACCTACATAATATCTGAAACTTTATCTGAGCCAGAAATTTCCCTGGGCTTCAACCTTACAGGGACCACTTTTTCGATTGGTCGATCCATTCCGGATTTACGGGACCCTAAACGATCATTTTGATTGTTTTACATTGTTTTAACCATTGTATTTAGGGAACAATGTCACTCAGCAAACTCCAGATTCATTCTTCGTGCACGTGTTATGTCTTTGCTAAAAAGTTGATTGTTGAACGGTAAAATGAAACGGTAAACAGTAACGGTAACGGTTAACGGTAAATGCTGATGGTTTAGCTTGGGAGGCGGTGGGCTCCGATTGCGCGGAAGTTGATCCGGTGCTCTCCGCTAAGATGCGGCGTCCACTGGTTCGGCAGTGGGCGCTGCGAGAGTGGCAAGTAAGCTGGGATGCGTCCCTGGTGAGCAGATTGCTCCAAGAAATTCATCCTGTGTGCTGTACTTCATCATGTGTTGAGAGGTTAGGTTATAATGATGCAAAAACAATTTCGCGACTACGGACTGGCCACTCCTTGCTGCGCGCGCATGCGTATCATTTTGGGTGGGTGGGCACGCCAGTGTGTCAGAAGTGTCTAGTTGATGAAACCCCAGAACATGTTCTGCTTGTGTGTGCGAAGCATGTGCGGTGGCGAATGTTGTTGGCTCGGTGGACGCATGGGAACACTCTGTTTCAAGATTTGCTGTCATGCTTGAGGGGTAAGGATCCGGTTAGAAGATTGCGGACGGTTGCGAGGTACTGTCGGGAAGCTAGGATAGAGGTATAAGGGCAGCATTCGCGGTCTTTGACTGGCGATTGGCTGGTGTTGTGAGGTGGGGCAATGAAGAACAAGTGTGTGTGATTGCTGCTTGGTAACCTGGTGCCATTGTGCTTCAGACTGGATTGGTTCAGTGCAAGTGTGTGTTTTTGATTGTATTGATGCAGTTCATGGTTCCGGGGTGTGGTGTTTGTGGTTTTAAGGTGCGGTGCACTGTAGTTGATGTAGCAGGTCTGGTGTTGGGGCGCATGGCGTGTTGTCAAGGCCTCAAATAAATCAGTTACCGAAAGAAGGGTGAATTGAATTGAAGGGTGGGTTGAATTGAAGGGTGGTGCTGTAGTATAGGGTGCATGGCTTTGGGCCACATCCCTTAATAAACAAGTTCGAAACAAGTTCGAAGGGTGGTGGACTGAAGCTGCGGAGCTGTGGAGTGGTGAAGTAGCGGGGTGGAGCTGTGATATGCCCACTGGAACTTTCCCTAGATAGGAGAGAGAAGGTGGGTAGCTCCTTCCTGTGGTGTTCCGGTATTCACGGTTGTAGTAAACCAGGCCCACTGGAACTTTCCCTAGATGGGTGAGAAGGTGGGTGGCTCCTTCCTGTGGTGTTCCGGTACTTGTGATTGTGGTAAACCAGGCCCACTGGAACTTTCCCTAAATGGGAGAGAGAAGGTAGGCGGCCATGTGTGATGTGCTTTCAAACTCCTGTGGTTGCTGGCATAGTGCTGATAGTGTGCTGATAGAGTGCTGAGGGCGCTACATAGTGCTGAGTTGTGCAGTGTGGAGTTGTGTAGGGCTGTACGGATTGTATTTCGTAAGTATTTCGTTTGTGGTTGTATTTAATTTTGCAGAGCGTACAGGTGTGGGGCAAGGCTCTCATTAAATGAATGAAAGGAATGGAGTGTGATAGGGTTCTGGTGTGGTTGTGTATAGTGATATAATGGTCTAAGGTGTAATAGTTTAAGGCGTTGGAGCGTAAGGCTACGGGCCATGGCTCCGAATAAATATGTTTAAAAGAATCAGTGTTTCAGCTAAACGCATATATTTTTAAACCAAACTAAGCTGCGTTGTAGCGTGACGCCATAGCCGTAAAAAAGGTACACAGATTACAAACAAAAATGTCAAGTGTGCCGTAAAAAAGGGGTTATATGATTGAATTTCCACTTGTTAAAATGTACACAGATAAAAATTGATGATTTTTAATTAAAATAATCAAACGTACAATTGAGAAAATTGCATCTGTTTAAGTGCTGTTGTGCTTTACGAATCATATATTTAAAACGTAAAGCACAACAGCACTCACACAGATGCAATTTTTTCAATTGTACATTTGATTATTTCAATTAAAAATCAACAAATTTTATCCGTGTACATTTTAACAAGTGAAAATTCAATCATATGACCCCTTTTTTACGGCACACTTGACGTTTTTGTTTCTAATAAGTATATAGATGGTAATGATAATGCAGCATTTCATGGGGTAATTTATTAAAGATCGTTAGTATATATAATTTTTATTTCTTTTCTCGTACGTGTTTATGCATAATGGTACCTCAAATCTTTGTATCTTAGTTCTAAGTTTCTTTTTTTTCAACAATATAACTTTTATGAGTATTTATGTAGCATTTTTTAATTACCAGAAATGCCACAACTGTAAAACTTTATGTATAATATTTCCCCTATAATTTTGTTTTATCTGGTATGTTTATTATTGCTTTTTAAATAGAACTTTTACAATTTTATTTTGTATCTTTTGCAATCTTTCTATCATGAGTCTGCTGCAAATCCATACATTTCTAGTCCGAATCTTAACTGGCTTTCAATCTATGATGAATACGTAATTTTTTTTAGACTAAAAATATCTTTAATTTAGTAAGTTTGGTAATATTTCTCGTAATTTTGTTTTAGTATCGGTTATATGAGTTTTAAAATTCAGTGTTCGCCAATATGAATTCCTAGGTATTTTGCAGATTGCTTAATTTCTAATTTTTTGAAATTGTTGTAACAAATTCCTTTTCTTTTTTTAATTAGGTTTGACCTTAGTCTCCCATATTAAAGCCGTAACTTCGATGCTTAATTTCTCCACCGCCTTTTAATACTCTCCATTCAAATTTAGTATATAAGCTTTGTTGGACTTGGTGAACACGTGTACGATTAACTTTTATTAATTTCCGATTTGTCATATCGGAGATCTGGATTTCAGCTGGAATCGTTTCCTTTTTGGCTTTGACTTCTCGTTGTTCTTTGGACACGTATATGCTGTGGTCTCTACAGATTAAACCATTTATCCTAGAAAGTTGGTTCTTAACTCATTTGAAAGAATTTATTCCGGAGATGTACCCTTTATAGAAATAGAGATTTCAATTGGGCGTGCCATTCTGGAGTTTCGTGGCCCTGAACGATTAGTCTTATTGTTTTACATTGGTTTGAACATTGTTATTAGGCAATAACTCCAATCATCAAACACCAGCCGCAAACAAATGTACCAATGCTGACGAGTCAACAATTCAACCGCACATTAGAGAAACGTGTAAGGAATCCTTACTTCCAATTAGCCTACACCTTCGTCCCAATTAGCCTATACCTTCGTCCACTGTCTCTCCTGCCTTTACTTCAATGCTATGGGACTACTCAACAAACTTGATGAACTACAACTTACCATATCATCCTACTCTCCAGATGTTATCGGAGTTTCAGAAACTCAACTCACCTTACCTCTGTTATTCCAAACTCTGCAATTAACATTGATGGCTATTGTGCTTACCGCAGTGACCGTTCGATCAGGGGTCATGGCGGCGTTCTTATATACATCAAAAATAGTATTTCATCTTCCTGCAGCGGATCTTTCTCTGATTCCTTTGGAGAATGGGAATCTCTCTGGTGCTCCATACTCATTCCTCACCGTGGCAACATCAACATCGGGTATGTTTACCGGACTCCGATCAAAGGCTACCCCACCCACTGGTCCTGTTTTCTTACCATGCTTACTAATTCAGTGTCCACCAACCAGTCAAGTCCATTCTTCTGCATGGGCGACTTTAATTTACCCAATATCAACTGGCATAGTGTTACTACATCTGAACTAAATACCAGTGCTTCAGTAGAGTTTCTCGATTTCATGCAAGATTACAACCTTGTTCAACATGTTTCGAAGCCCAATCGTCATCGCGCAAACCAATGTTCCAGCCTCCTTGATTTGCTTATTTCTTCTTCCACTCTTAATCTTTCCCCCATTACTCATTCAACAGCTTTTGGTCGTGGTGACCATGATGTACTTACCATTTCACTCAATATTGATTTCAGTACTAAATCCAGTTCCTTCTCATCTCACAATTTTCGTTCTGCAGACTATCCACTTATTAATCACATGATTTCCTGTATTGACTGGTCCACTGAGCTTTCCAATCTTGATGTTGACTCTCAAGTTCATAAACTTACTACTTTTCTTCAGGATACTATCAGTCACTTCATTCCACCTGCTAAGAAATCGGCTCCGTCCCGTCCCACCTGGTCCACACCTGAACTTCGCGCCATTCTGAACAAAAAAAAAACGTACTTACCGCTTACTCCGCTCCTTTCCTTCTCCTTCTAACATGGCAAATTTTCTTGCAGCTAGGGAAAATGCCATTAAGTGTATTAAACTTGCTAAAACTGAATTTGAAAGCAACTTGATTCTTTGCTCTAAACAAAATCCAAAATTACTTTTTTCCTATCTTAAAATGGATAATAAGTCTATCCCTTTAAGTTGCATTCAAAACGAGGATAATACTTTCTCCCTTGATGATCCTACCATTGCCACTAGGCTGAATAATTTTTTTTCCACTACTTTTCATCCTGCCTCTTTTTCTGATTCTATTCCATTTGCAACCAGCAAAGTTCATTTTAGCGCTGCTGATGTCTTATCTGCTCTCAAATCCCTAAAGGATAATTTTTCTTCTGGCCCCGATAACATACCTCCAATTTTTCTTCGTAATTGTGCGGAATCTATCGCCAACCCCCTTTTCTTAATTTTTTCCAATTCTATTACTTCTAGCTCCTTTCCGACTTGTTGGAAGGACGCTCATGTTACCCCAATTCACAAAACTGGTTCCCCTTTCCTTGTTACTAACTATAGGCCTATTAGTCTCCTTTCGTCAATATCCAAAATCCTTGAACAGCTGGTCTATTCTGAACTTTTTACTCAGTGTTGTAAACTTAATATTCTCCCGACTACCCAACACGGGTTCCTTCCTAAACGCTCTTGCCTTACAAATCTCCTCTCCACTTATGAACCTATTACTAAACTTATTGATTTTGGCCTCCCCTGTGACCTTGTTTTCTTCGATTTTAGCAAAGCATTTGACACTGTCTCCCATTCTAAGTTAGTTTCTAAACTTGCGCACTTTGGTTTTACTCCTGGAATTATTTCCTGGCTCAATTCGTATCTTCATTCTAGGCGACAGCGTGTCGTTCTTCGTGGTTCCTATGCCCCCTGGCTTCATGTGACTTCAGGAATGCCTCAAGGCTCCGTTCTTGGCCCTCTCCTTTTTAACATTTTCATTTCTGACTTACCATCTGTTATTCTTTCCTCCTCCAGTGTCTGTTACGCTGATGACTTGAAACTTTTCTCTGACTCTACCTCTTGCCAGTTGCTTCAAGCTGATATCCAATGCGTCGCTGGTTGGTCAACTGCAAATTCCCTTTTCTTTAACACTGATAAATGCCATGTTCTTTACTTTGGTCATAACAACCCGCGCTTTCCTTACCGTCTGTTCGGAAAGCTAATTACTCCTGTCGCTAATCATACGGACCTTGGTATCACTGTTGACAGTTCTCTTAATTTCAATCTTCACACTGAAAATGTCATCTCTAAAGTTTTCAGGAAGGCACATTTCATTCTTAGGGGATTCTCTGATCTTACTCCTTCCCTGTTTACTGTCTTATTCAAAACTTTCCTTCTTCCACTTTTTGATTATTGCTCTCAAATCTGCCGCCCTTACAATCTTTACTCATTGAACCGCCTTGAAAATTGTCAGCGGCGCCTTACTAAATGGTGTCCCACCATTCGTTCTTTGTCCTACCCCGACCGCCTACGTAGGCTTCAACTTACTACCATTCAAAACCGTTTTCATCGTGGGGACATGATCCTTACTTACCAAATTACTCATAACCTCCTTAACGTTAACTCTGATCTTTTTTTTTCACCGAATTTCAATTATACTCGTGGCCATCCTTTTCGCATCTGTGGTACTGTGTCCCGGACTAAACTTCGCTACCAGTTCTTTACGGAAAGAGTTGTCCATGCCTGGAATGCCCTTCCCTCTAATGTTGCTTGTGCCCCATCTCTTAATGCTTTCAAATCTCGTTTCGATGTGTTTGTTCGTTAATTGTTGATGTTTTGTTTGGGTGGGTGGGTGGGTGCTTCGTGTGCCTTTTCTTTTCTATTTCTATTTCTATTTCTATATTTAACGTAACCCTCCCGTGTTCCATTTGGCTTGCTGTCATGTAATAATACGAATACAAACCAAAGCCACTAAGAGAGCTGCAGAAAAACCAACTTACAAAAGAAAGACTTGCGAAATGGGTGATATTCAATGCGTTTGCAAGGAGTACAGAAGACCAACTTGGCATGTCAAAGTATCACGAATTAGAAAACAAAAATTAATCGTATGATGTTTAAGGTGAGGTTTAACTGAACTGAAGTCAAAACAGCAAAGGAACACAAATTAACTTTCTTGTAAGGTTTCAGATACTGCAGTGTTGCTGTACTGTTTACTCCACGTGAAATCTTACTGCTGTATCCAACCATCATACACGTAAATACTATTAGAACTGTAGCCAAACTTTCAAAACTTTTGATACAAAAACAAAGGAAGAAGAATGTGAGCCTACACACTCTATTCTTTTCTGGACCAATTGTTTCAGTGTTCTCCAGTCAAGTCGTCCTCTTTCCGTTCATCACCATACTGATGATGCATATATCAATTATCACGATTTTCAGGCACTTTTCCACGCATGGAATTTCATTATTACTTTTCAGTACTTTTCTTGGTTTTCGAGGACTCGTACGAACCCTGAATTACCTGTAGTGTTGTGCTAAGCACAATATAAGACGATTAGTTTTTAACCATTTTCCAGCGATGTCATTTAGCCAAGTAGTATGCACCATTCATTAGCTTACTTCTCGTGCGCAAAATTAAAAAGAATGTAAAAAATATTTAAATACATCAGTAAGGTTTCACGTGGACTCAACAGTACAACAACACTGAAGTATCTGAAACCTTACAGGAAAGTTAAGTTGTGTTCCTTTGCTGTTTTGACTTCGGGCCAATTAAACCTTACCTTAAACGTAAAACGTTGCGTTTTGTTTTCCAATTAGTTTGTGTTTAGTCGGATCAACGGCTTAGATGCTTTAAGCAAAAAAATTATTTTTGGATTTCATTTATGACCAATGACCTCGGATGTTTCTAATTTCCTAGTGGCACTCTACATAATCTGTTTCAGGACATCAAACGATGCTGGAAGCAGTCGTAAAATACTAGAAAACAATCGTCTGGGTCTATTACAGGCGAATTGAAATGTTTATTATTATGCCTTTGCCTTATTTATCACTTAAAATTAGTGTGTGATTCTAACTAGGCTCACACTAAGATTTTCAGGAAAGGTTTTCGAGTCTTAAGAATATAAATTAAAAAGGGCATGTGCTACTGACTTTGGGTCAACACTCTTGGAAAGCAATGAATTTAGTATCTTTGACTGCCAAAATTGGTCAAAACTTCTGAATGCAAACTGCATATTCGGCTCAGACAATGTTTGAAGCGCTTGTTGCACTAAATTAAAAACCTAAAGTACATTTCTTTGCTTTGTAACTCTGCTTTTTAGAAGCCATCACGTTGAGTTTTCACATTCGCGAAAATAAATTTATATCTGCATAACCGTCGTGGATTTAGTGTTGCTGGAACCCTTAGCTTTCACGTTTGGGGCCCACAAATCAGAACAAGTTGAAGGGAGTTCTCCGAGAATTCTTTTCAAATGAAGCGATTATGTGTCATTAATGGAATCCTTTTGTTTTTTTGGATTTCCTCCCTTTCTGTTGTAGTTAAAATTCGATGAGTAACTGTTATTATTTAGCTGAATTACGTCGCAAACATGGTTAGTTATCAAGATGTAATGACGTTTTAATTTACCGTGTTCTAAAATGTCCACTTGGTCATAAGCAGCATGGCGTGTGCTTCGTTGCAATAGCTTAACTATTTAAGATTCCAAGTTTGTGAGTGTTGATCGGTAAATCCGAAAAAGTGTAATATCTTCCTTAATAATTGGTCGATTCACGATAAATTTGAGTTCAACAATATTTTTAATGGTTTCAAGTGCTGTAGCAAATTTCATTCCACGCGAAGCCATGTACAGCCGGATTTAATCATTCACCCACTCTTATTAATTACTCATAAAGCTCTACATATCTAGCTGTACCTTATGGTACACATCTCAGGGTAAGCTCATTGAGCCATGTGTCATAGTGGTGGTTTATCAAATCAAACACCTGGTAGAGTGATTCCCAAACGTATTCCAAATGCACTCACTTGGAGCACTGATAGATTTTACAACTTACAAGCGACGTAGCAAAATTCATTCCAATCGGACCTTTCGTTTGGCCACTTTCGAATCAGACAACTAACCAAACAGTTAAAATTCTCAGCTTTGATTACCGAGTCCCGTATTGCTTCTATACCATAAATATGGCTTCTAAGGAACTGCCTTTACTTTTGCTACCACTTATAATTGTCTCGGGCCAGAAAACAATGAAATTGCATAAAATGGTGCACTTGATTATCAAATAACGTTTGTTTTAATAAGTATTTGTAGCTATTAAAATCGATCTGTGCTCCAAGCCAAAGCATTTGGAATGTGTTTGGAAATCACTCTACCAGGTGTTTGATTTGGTAAACCACCACTATCACACATGGCCCAATGAGCTCACCCCGATTTGTCTACCATAGGGTAGATCTAGATAGGTAGAGCTTTATGCGTAATTAATAAGAGCGTTTGATATCTGATTAAATCCTGCACGCATAGCTTGATCTGAGTCTAGCCATGGCCAGTACCCACCAATTTACGATGAAGACAGACCTGACCTTATCTACTTGGATATAATCACATAATACAAGGTAGGGCCAATTTTGGGTATGGTATATCTGGAGCGATATATGATCCACTTATGGAGTCTAGATATTGATTATTTTTGGAGTCTCGATATATGATCATAGTTGGAACTCATTTATGGGTTACCTGCAGGTTCGAATATGGTACAAATCTTGACTTTTCTTCGACGGAAATCAATTGATACTAGTACGGTAAGGAAATTACACTTATAAGATTGGTACAGTTTAATCGTCAGTTCAGCACACAGAAGCTTGCGTGATTATAATGATCTACATACAAAGTTTAACTGAGCTGGCGATAACCATCAGTTTCACGATCTATTTTACGGTAGAAAAAACATCCGTTACTTAAACTGAACAGGGCGAGAGATTATGGTGTTTATATAGTTGAAAAGCATGAATAAATTTGCTTTACCCTTTAACACAGCAAATGACTAATCAATAGCAATTACTGATAATTTGACAACACCGAGAGGCACAAACGCGCTGTGATATGATCAAGGTACATAAGAAGATACGATCGACGTTTTGTTGGCCTAATTAAAAAGGGGCGTTAGATGTGGCCATGTGTCTATGGAACGGTTTAGGGGTGGATACAATTTTTGCTTTCCATTATAATAATTATCGTTAGCAGGCTCTGACCATAAATTACTGATGTCAAGAATGCCGAATCAATCGTACAGAAACTTTTGTGCAGTGTAAGTAATGACTGCAATTTATGCCACACATATGGTTAGCTAGTATGGTTCTGTTGGATAAAAATTGATTATCGAAGATTCAGAGCGAAAAATAAAAGCCAAAGGACGCTACCATCAGAAGCCACTGCCGTGTTGGTAGCTCACGAGTAAAGTCAGCGGGTGAGTAATTCAATTCTGTTAATAAGCAGTTCAATATAAAGATTATTTTTCTCACAAATTGTAAAATTTAGATTCAATTATTGTTTTAGTTATATGAGTTTAGACAAGCGATTAGCATAGTTTAAGTTAGGAGCCTTTTTAGTTCAATATAAGTAATGGTTCAAAAATAGTAACAATTAAAAACAAGCGGCTACAGCGACTGCCTAGTCGCACCGGTCTTCTGTACAGTTCCTCCACTTCCAATGTTGAGGCGCACACCTCTATCATTCACTACAACAGCTATCTCTATTACACTAATCTAAAAGCAGTAGCCATCACAAACGCCGGTTAAAAATGTGTTAGCTTTTAGGCCTGTTTTACATCTTAGGGGTAATTGTCAGATTTTAGGCCTAATTTTAACCAGCAGTTTTAATTTCGTAAGTAGCAGCTAACGGAGATATGGATTGTATAGTAAGCCTATTCATTTTTGCAACACGATGTGCCTTCAGGCACACAGTTACAGTGTTACAACGTAACGCACGACGTAGCCTATATGGATCAGTGGTAACAGGGAAGTGATGAGAGAGACGCTGTTGATGAAGCCAATAGTGACTCGTATCAACTTGACGTTGCCATGGTAACGTAATTTTAAGCTTAATTTTCATTTTTAGGCCTAATTTAAAAAAATGCAGTTTTAATTTCTTAAGTAGAAGATAGGCCTAATGGTGAATTTGGTTCGACGGTAAGCCTATTCATTCATGCAACAATGCGACGAGACTATTTAAACAAAGCTAAAATCCATATGTTTTTATTGAGGATTTTTATTCGACGATCAAGTGTTATTATTTAATTTAGTTACGTCGAAGAAGTCTTTTAGCTATGAGGAAGTAACGATGTTTTAATTTGCCGTGTTATTTAACTAACTTCTCACACTGAATCTAACGTTGTAAACAATGGTCGTCAATATCTGGTACCGTTCATTGCAAAGTTGAAAAAAGCGACGGACGGACGGACAACATCGTTGCAATAGTCTTCTCAGCCGGTACGGTTGTACAGAAGACTAAAAAGTGCGAAAGCCAGCTAAAATGTTGTATTTAAAGCTGGTAGTGATGCAATAGCTGAAACTGAGCAAGTAAATACTTTATGCGGAATTAACTGAATGCGTCTTAAAATATTAAGAACTTTTGATTGAGATTGCCATCTTCGTTTTTTGAACACTATAATGTCTAGAAGTAACAGCGTTAAAAGCACTTTATTAATTAACGTAAAGAAA
>JAHWFP010020305.1:0-22618 GCA_023313725.1 Lithobius niger
TTTTAGACCCTTACTTTTAATTTTTAACGATACGTTTTTGTTTATTAATCCGTGTTACTTTGAGAATTGTAATAAATAGGTGCGATGGTGGATGAGGGGTGGGGTATGTGTGACACCTTTATAATTAATTTGTTGTTTGTTTTGTTGCGCCGCCTTTAAGCCCCGTAAATTGCTATGGCCCTTACTAACCTGGCTGTCGCAAGTGTTAACAATAGAAACAAATCCTTTAATCTTCAGTCTATGTCTTGCAGCTGGCGTTTGCTAAATGGCATTGTTGCATAATAACAATGTTTAAAACAATGAAAAACAATCAATCTGGTCGTTTAGAGCTCCGTAACACCTGAACCACTTGACCAAATAGAAAAGGCCTTATGGAAAGGGCACATCTACGGAGCAATACCTGTAAAATGAGCTAAGAACCAGCTTTACAGGACAAATAGTTTGACCTGTAGAGAGGACAGACGAAAGTATCCCCAGAACAACAACAACAACAAGAAGCAGAACAAGAAGTTGTCTATTTGGCCCCTCTCTGTATCTCGGGTTTGGTTGGACTGAATTTCACAAATTTTGGACTGTAGACAGGCCTTGACTAGTCAAGGCTAGATTCCAAATTTGGTTTAAATTTTTTAAATTTTGACGGAGTTATAAGCTCTCAAAGTTGAAAGTTTAACACAGAGATCCTAGGTCGACCCTTACTAACACTGGCTATCGCCAGTGTTAATAATTAATTATAACCAAAGCTTCTATCCAACAGATTCAGTGGAAGACTCTAACCTAACAAAAGGTCACACGGAAAAATCCTCATGCTAAAAAATCCTCACACGGAAAAATCCTCATGCAAAATACTGAATATTTAACAAAATTGTTCGATACGGTACAAGTATGTATTTTTCTTGACTAGTCATTAATACATTACGAGTTTGGAACATTTTGCAACATCTCTCTCCAAAAGCCAGAGGAACCTACAATTCATGTCGTTCCAAGTAGTTTGCAACAGAAAGGGTCTAACCAATTCCTGATTCCAATCGCCACGGTTCTACTATGATCACATGACTTGAAAAATGTCTAACGTTAGTAATGTAAATGTAGTATCGTGTTTTTAATACTAGAAACGACACTTCAGTACACGTCACCACTGGCCCCACTGTTGATGGCAATACAGATTTAATGCAACAAAAACGTCTGAATGCACTGGTGCATGTGGCTACTAACCAGAAGTGAAAGCAAAAATACATAAAAAACGTATTTTTTCAGTCCCAACTTTACAAGTGTAAGTCTTTACACAAATTTTTTCAAGTTCGTTAAAAGCATGCGCCATACAGACAATAATATATACATCAGCACTGGGCTCGAGTTAAAAAAGTTTTTAATTTCCACCGACGAATAACTCTTTTAGGGCGCGTTTACGCAACGACTCGCCTTTGCATTCTCGCAAATAGAATTTGATCGCAATGGCAGATGTGTCATTGCCATGCTAACAACGCTACCTGGATTAGCTAAATCCAACAATGTTTGAATGAATGCTTGCAGTCTTATAATCCGTGACAATAAGATACAGAATTCCTCCTGACGAAACGAATTTCCCAGTCGCTTCTGAATTTAGATATTGACCGTTTTCGCTGCGAGCTGCCATGTTGGAATTTCAAATGATTTCTAGCTTCTAGCTGCGAGAAGGCGAAGGCGAGTTATTGCATAAATGCGCCCTTAGACCTTGTGCATAAAAAGCTACAAGATGTACTGATTGTGAAAACGCAGCCAGTTTGGAAATGACCAATGATCGTCCAGTTCATTTGCAGTCAGTGATCGATGCTTCACGTATCTGGTGTTGATGTGATGTAGTACTCGACGGCGGTGCTGTTACATTGCAAGTGATCAATCGTTTCACAAATTGTATGTCACCAAACAGTAATCACTGTTGGAAATTAATAGTTTGGCCCCTAGTACGACCGGATCAGAAATTTACACCTCCACTCCGCAGGAAAAAAAATTAACTAAAATGCTAAAAAGTAACTGACACAAGGAAATCAGATTAGTATCGGCCTAGTCTTCATTCGCCCATGAAGTTTGTTAAATATACGAGTTACCACACTATCTATGACAAATAGCTTGGAAAGCAGTGAGTGGCATATATACTTCATAAAAGACCATTTTCCTGTGTGTGTTTGTAGCTTTTATGAAACGTTATGTTCTTTTATCAGTTTAACTTCATTAAACTGTAAATCACACATAGGAACTCAACGACTGATGGTAGCCGACCGAATCGAATTTTTGCTCAAATTAGTACCCTACGAGATTATACAAACTTACTACGAATTACGAATGCAAACGAAAATGAAGTAATTCACAAAACACGTACACAATATTTTCTATTCTTCCTCGATTCATCTTCGTTATTCATAATTTTCAATTTAAATTGTTCACAAATATGGGCTTGCTTCAACATACCATTTATGCATTTAACAATTCGACGTGGTCTAAAACAGTGATTCATATATTTTATTCTAAGTAAACACTTCATTAACACAAAACTTTGGTCATCACAACAAAGTTGGTGACAGCCATTTTAATTCAAGAGGTCACTACTTTAAATGGTGATAATCAGGTGGTTCCTTTACCCGTTAGTATTATTTATGATATTACCACGCCATTTAGATACAGCAGCTGCTAACTAACATTCCTAGATTTTGCGCTGCATTGTTAGTGTGGTTGTATTATCACCCAACAGATGAAAACACAATTCCAGCGATTATCGAGGATTCTTCCGAAAGAATACCCCAAGTACAATCGATACTAATATTTATTGAATAGAGTGAGCTAAGTGGTGGCAGTTTTAAGCAATAAGTGGATGAACTTATAAAACAAAATATTAACTGTAGTCACTTCGAGAAAATGTACCGTTTATACTGCGAGTCTAAAATTGTATGGAGATAGGTGAATACAATAATACATTTCTCAAATTAGATCAACATGGTATAATCAACAGCCTATTTTTTTTCTGAAAATGTTACTTATACTACACTGAGCTCCTGAGATAAAGCAAAAATCAGAAATTTCCGTATAATGTTCACGTACGAATAGATTCATGGGGTTTCATAAGAGAGAAAGGTGGTAGGACTTCTTCCGTGTTATGATAGCAACCGTTTTAGTAATACTGCTACTTATGCCATATGCCAACAGACAGACTACCAATGTTAAAGGCTTTTTACGAGTAAACAAGAAATACACGCAAAATGCGGCTGAAAAAGCGGTCTGCAGGTTTTTTCTTTTTTTTTTTGCGTGGTTCTGCGAAAAGAATTTATTTTTACAAGTGGGAGGAATCCTTATCGGAGGACAGCCCCCGTCCCCACTCCTTGAAAAAAAAATAAAGCCAACAATCTACGAGTATAGATAGGAATCACCACGAGCAACTTGAAAGAGTTTGCCATGAGAAAACAAAAGAGCTCAATTCTCTTACGAACATCATCAGATTGAAAACGTTTTAAAGCGATTGGAATGAAAATAAGCATTGAAGCATCTGCCACAACTGGAATAAAAATATATTTGTTATTTTCATCAAACCCTATTCACGCCCATATTTCTACAATTTAGAGAATGGTGTATCCTTTATTATGGAGTAAATAATTTGATAAAACATATAACCTTGTCACAGTCAAACACGTCCCCCCCCCCTCCAAAAAAAAAAACCTACGCGTTCTTCAAATATTTATGTTTAAAAATCACACTTGCAGGCAAAAATGGTTTCTTTCTATACCACACGCCATGGCTGTTTGCTGTGACGTTCATATCACGTGACTGGGGTAGTCCAATCAGACGACCAAACAGCCGTTGTTCTCGTTCGTCATTGGCTAACTCATGGTGACGTCACGGCAAACAGCCATTGCGCATGGTTTAGGGGCAAATGCAAGCACAGAAACAGACAAGCGTGCCGATCTGATGGCAACTGGCATCCGTCCCCCAAACTCAGTCTTGTAAGCAGAATTTATACACGACCAACGAAACCATTTTCAAGGCTCTTTGCACACCAAGTCATCGAAATTACCTAATAAACTATACAATTTAACACAATCATACAATTATATAATTTAAAACATTCAGATGGCTTTAAAAAATGACATTGACTTAACAGAAAATGTATTGTTAACTGATACATTTTTGGCTTTACATTTCCTTTTTTTTCTTTCTCTCGCGTTTAATTCGGGAAGACCCATCGTTCACAGAAGAAATGCATTCGGCGAACAAACTATTTTTATTTGTTAACCAATTAGGTACAAAACACTATATATATTTTTTTATTAATTAGATTTCATCAGTAGGACGCATTATTACAATTTAAAGCAGTTTTCAAAGCTTCGACAAAAAAAATTCCAATTTTCAAGGCTATGAATTTTTGGTTTTCAAATTTAAGGCTTTTCATAAAATTCAAGGCTATGTACGAACCCTGTATAGAACCTCGGTTTTATTTTGTTGTCTTTTAAGTCCCATGGCAATGGTTAATAGCCAAAGACGACGACGACACTATAGAGGTGAAATTCTTGCGATGCTTGAAGTGAAATTCTTGGACCACCTAAAGGCGAACTACTCCGAAAGTATTAGCCAATAATGTTTTTATTAGATTGATCAAATCTGAACGAGAGTTGGTTCAAAGGCGATCAGATACCACCCTAGTTCTTCCTCATTCGTGTTGTGACGCTCGAGGTGAAATTCTTGTACCGTCGAAAAGCGAACTATAAATTGATCAAATCTGAGCCTTAGTTGGAGGTTCGAAGGCAATCGGATACCGTCCTAGTTCTTATTCATTCGTATTGCGACGCTAGAAGCGAAATTCATGGATGGTTTTAAAATGAACTAATGCGAAAGCATGTGCCAAGAATGTTTTTATTAGGCTGATCAAATTTGAATGGTGGTTGGAGGTTCGGATGCAATCAGATACCGCCCGAATTCTTATTAACGCTAACAGTTCTAAAAAAAAAACAGGGAACATCACCAATGCAGTTTGATAAAAATCATCACAGTTTCAGCTCAATCCTAACAAGGTGCACGACCAAATATAATTTAGATTTGCAAGTTAAATTGCATATTAACTTCTACTTACTTTTACATCTTGCTACGCAAAACGTCAAGTTAAGACGCAACAATGACTTTTATTATTTAAAGCAATCAATAATTTCTCGTGCACATTTACAAAACTGGCCGCTTTTTCCAACAACAAACACGCATAAAAAAGAAATGCCGACTTCCTTGTCTTCTTTAAAAAATAATCAGCTTCTATTGATTCAAAATGCTTTCACGAAATGCAACCTTTTTTTTTCCAACGCAACCCACCTTCCTTGCCACATTTAATTAAAATTTGCCATCTCACATATTATTAAAGTACAAGAGGATAAATGAAAACCTTAGCTTTTCACTAGCTTCTCAAGTCACACACAATAAATGTTAAGCCTATCACATACCTAAACCTCAAGCTTCAATGCTCACAAACAAGAAACACTCCTCTTCAATTTTGCAAGTCCTCGGGTAGAAAGAAATAAATTCTCGCACTGCACTTCAAATGAACCTAACACAAAGAGACACGACACAAAGCTGTAACTATTTAATCCTTTTCTCCCTCATCTAAATCCCCAACATTCCGCGCGGCAAAGCGACGCGAGTCACTAATCTCCTGTATTCCTGGCTCCTGAGAATGCGGGGCATTTCTTCGACAAGGCCAGTCTTGAAGCAACTGATTAGTGGTCGGGAGATTCCAGGCCACGACGAACGACAAGCACGTTCCTTGGCCAACATCCATCTCTTCTTTTGCCTTCGCCGATCGATGCAAGAATTAAGTTTGCATAGGGAATGCGCTTAATGCAATTGCCTTCGTCTTCGCGCGGCAAGAACGCCAAAGAGCAATTTTGGATCTTTCCGCACAGTAGGAAAGTCGGGGGCAAGAACGAAAGTAAACCACTGATAGCATTACATCTTCTGCTTCAAAAACGGAAGGCAGGGGGGAAGGGACAAGCAATAAAAATCCAGAACTTCGAATGACACCTAGCAAAGTCCGTAATTCAAAATTAATTCCTTATTTTAATTTTTCCGGGATATTTAAAGATGCAAATTTTTTTGCCCATTATTAACGTGAGCACAGCAACAAAGTTCTTACCAGTTTATTTACTTTGATTATAGTAGTGGCATTAAGAGTTAAGAAGTCGTGAAGTCCTAAGTCCGCTTGATTTTGTTTACCTACACGTAAGTCCACCTGTTGAATTTTGGATCTTTAAAGTACACTAATTATGAAGAACCATGGGCATACTTTTCCTTACGCAGAAATCATGGTGGCAAAAACAGTAACGTCTCATCAATTTGCTCAGACTATATAGCAGCGGCAATCTAAGTTAATGTAGGGAGTCCTCGAAGAACTTCACCAATTCACAATCACTGGGACTCTGTTCCTGACACAGCTGCACTTGAACGACACGACAACGTGCCCCAGCAAGATCATGGTCTCAAAATACGTCATCAAAGTTGAAGAAACTTCCATCATTTGTCACAAGCTGTTAAACAATTCAACACTTTTCGGTGCACCTTGTCGTTATGTATGCAACTTGGCACTCCACCAACAGCTGCTAACACGGCTGAAAGCCGAGCGCACTGTTGCTGCACACACGGAGGGAGTTCAACATGTGCAAACCGTTTTGTGCGCACGACACGTTACCACTTGCAGAAACCCTTTATTTTAAAAGACTCTTGGGAACTTTGTATCCTCACTTGGTGTTTGGGGTTTGTCCTAGCCAGAAGAACGCTGAGGAGGCTGATCAGGCTACACAACTAAGTAGTTAGGCTTAATATGTAAATGCCTACCACTTAGACCCCTAGCTATGCGGTTAGACAGATGGAGAATCATTAAAATCTTAGATCTGGATGGCTGTCTTGCAAGGCGTTACATATTTTGGCGGCGTCTGGGATCTGAACTAAATCTCTCGAAGTGGTTCCTAAATTATGGGGGGGGGGGGCGGCTTTGCCACGAACAGGCCCTTGGAGGGCTTCCTGTTCTTGTTGCCATATTTTTATGCATCTGATCTAAGCAAACATTTAGGACCGACATAAAAATACCCACTTTTTGAAAGAAAGAAAGGGAGGCTTTCAGTGAATCAGCTGCCGCATTTTCTTTTCGCTGCGAGTCGAAATCTTGGGATAGAATATCCACTTTCTTCTCGTAAGGGAATAAAGTAAAACGCTGGGGACTGTGCTGCGTGCTGACCTTTGGGAGGTTTTCAGCTGTCGGTTTTCTTTTATTTTACGTGCAAGCACTCAGAAAAAAGGTACACCCACTTTTTTTTCGCAAGGAAGAGTGGTAAATGGCAATAGCTTAGCAGCACGGCATAAAAATCCCTATTGCCGAGTGGTTTGTAAGAGCTAGAAAGTGAAGGAACGTACTTTTTATGCTACGAGTTGAAGGTCTAACAGAACGATAGTGAGCTAACTAAGCTCTCTCATTATTGTGAATTCGGGGAAACAAGCAGACTTGAGAGTAAGTTTGGGGTTTAAATCAAACCAGGGTCACAGTTGAAGTGGAATCAGACTGAGTGAATTAAAATCACGCAGGACGAAGACACGAACACACGAAAAAAAAAAAAAGGAGAGGATGGAAGAACAGGGCCATAGGTCCAACCAGTACCCCCAAGAAGCCAAAAAAACGCAGAGGAAGATTGTTAACTTGGTTATACCAACTTACGGCCAGGAAGTGAGGAGATTAGCGACCAAAAGCAGGACTGTGGCCACAGGCGCGCTAAACGTGTTTTTTTTTTCTCCAAATGCTCAGCTTTTTAGCAGCCTAGACGATGAAACTAAATTTGGACCTGTACCGTTATTTACTATTAAAGTAGCAGGAGAACCGTGCTTAGTGTTAATCGATACCGGAGCCAGTTCCACGATCATTACCAGTACTACTGAACGAATTTTGCAGGCAAAGGGCATAGACTGGCGGAGGGGAGTGCCGTGTACAGTTCATCTTGGCAGCTTGGAATATCCAAGGTGAAGGGCACATGACAGCAACGATCAAGTAGCCCCGTGGTTACTCTTTGAAAACGCAGCTGATAGTGTAATTCTACGTTAAGTTTCTTGGGTCGGACTGCTGGCGTACCGCACATTCAAAAAGGTTGCTGGCGTGTCGTGTGAAACGTCCGTTGAATGCCTTTAAGGCCTGTAAGACCCCACAAAAGCATAAAAAACTGCTTTTGGGATCTTTTCGTTTAAGTCTATTTTTCCAGAACGGCTTTTTAGGAAGAGTTGGGGGGGGGGGGGGGTGTTTACGCTTCTACTTCAACTGAGAAAAAACCGGTAGAAAGAGAGACGGATTTGGATGAGGGTGGGTTGAAGTGGATGAGCAACGATCAGGATTTCAAAGAATTATATTTGTGCGACTCATCTGACTCTGAATCAAGCAATTAATTTGTGGCGCAATGAGATCTGGTAAAAAAAAAAGAAGCCTCCTGACAGGCAAATGAAAAGGCCACAAGTTCATACAATGCAAATTCATAAAATTTTCGGCAAATTTATTGTTGTCTTGATCACTATTTAAAAAACCCCAAACCCCACAAAAACCGTCCAACAAATTGTACCCCTTAAAACCAGTCCACCAAGACTCCCCAACTCATCACCTAACCTTTCATGGTTTCACACACCACCTTATTTTGGGCGATATTCAACAACACTGATCAACTTTATATTTTAAAAGTGTGTGTAGGTTAGCAGTATTCGGTATTAAGGGCAATAGAGGACCAACCACATTTCGCCATACAGTGTTGGCTGCCATCAAGTTTGTGGTAATACTGAAACGAGCTAGGAATAGGACAGGATGCTGTGTGGTGGGGAGGGGGTAAGGTGAAGAGAGTTCGCTGATTGAGCAAATAACAGTGAACTGAATGTAAGCTTTACATGAATGGACGCGCGTCAGTAAATGCAAGCCGTAAAAAAATAAATAATAATCAATTAAGTCACGTTTTTTTAACGAATTTTTTGTAGTTGTATTTCGATATAAACAGGAAAAAAAGTTCGGCGTATGAATCAGGATAGGTCCCGTTTGGTGGGGTGGGTGCATGCGGAGGGGGGGGGGGGGTAGTGAAAAGGGTTCGCAGATTGAGCAAGCAATTCGAACGAAGTAACAGGGAATTACGTGTAAGATTGACGCACATGGATGCGCGTAAAAAATCTGAATAATAAATCGTTTACTTTTTTTGAGTGGCTATTATGTCTGTTAGTACCAACACAATAACTCCTCGAGCGAAGCAAGACAAGTCACAATCAGTGAAAGCGATTGCACTGCAAACAGTGAAGAAGCGAAAGATTCCATCTTTTCTACAAACGTTGCAAGTGAAAAATCGTTAGCACTACAAGACTTAACGACAGAATTAACAGACAGACAGTTAACAGTTAACGTCAAAAATGAAGAGCTCTACAAAACAACCAAATTGTTTAGTCTTAAAAGCAGTTAAAAAATTACTTTTATTTAACGCACATTCAACAAACACGGCCACTTGAAAAGAAAACGCACTTGGAGAGGAACTGGCACTCAAATAAAGAACTTGAGGAATGTGCAAAGGCGGCTGGAAGATTGTTTTAACTTTAAACTCTCAAAAGATTGGTAGAAACTTGTGAGATAGAACAACAAAGCAGAGACAGTTGAAAAGAAACGCGCATTAAACAAAGGAAAACCTAACAGCGATCCAAAAGCACATCGCAAATTCCGAGGACAAGAATGACAAGAGGGAAAGCGACACGAAAACATTCTTTACGAAAACATTCGAAAGACCGTACCCTGTAGCGTGAAGGGCGAAAAAAAAAGGAATGCTTTAACTTTATTTCAAAGGCTTTTGCTTGTTTTATCTAAATCGGTGCCTCACTAACACCCTGAAGGTGACAATCGTGAAATGTAGGTACATACCATGGTCAACAGAAAAGAATCCTCAATGAACGAATAGCGTTAATCTCTTATCAGTGGCACAGGCAAGGGGGGGGGGGGGAGAGAGAGAGGAAATCCCTTATACAGCTGAAGTAAAAAAATATATATAATGCAGATTTGCAATGGTCGCAGTCGCAGCTATGGTGACATGTTAGGCACCCCTCTTTGAAAAAAATAAATACAGAATAAGTCTTACATTTCTGAGTTGTCACTGTGACATAATTGTTTTGTGTCTGCGACGGCAGATAAACTGCGTAAACGTAACGTAGCGATGCTTGTTGGTCAAAGCTGCGCCACGGCTATCTGCCGTGACGTCAGAGTTTGTTGGCCATTGACGAATGGGAGCAGTGGCCGTTTGGCGTCTGAGACACGTGATAGGCGAAGTCACGGCGGAGCCTTGAAGTTGGTAAAGTTCTCGCCTCACCTCGCTTATCCAAAATTCCTTCCCTCCTCAGTCCGTACATGGATCGGTCTAACACAATGGCTAAATCTCTACTGGTCATTAGTAACTGACGTTTATGAATAAGCCTAAACGTGATTTTTTCTTTTTTGTCACGTTATTTTCTGTGCTACTTCAATAAGAAGCAAGAAAAATCTGCATTACTGTACTGAAATTTGTTTGGGCAGCAGCAGAATCAAGACTGGTGGGCGTGGTACGTTTATCACATTATCAGAGAGGCGCCGAGCCAGCCATCAGTAGAGTCATGGGGGCGCCAGAACGTCCCAAATTGGAGCGTGGGGGTGCAACCCACCACTGGATCTGCGACTGTCAGGCAGATAGTGATAATTATTAATGGTGGTGGTTTACGTTCTAGCCAATTCGGGGAGAAAATGTGGGACGCCAACTGGTAATTTTTGTAGGTAGTTTTTGTTCAAGCCAATTCCGGGAGAAAATGTGTCGGGGGGGGGGGCGCGCGGCGACATTTTTTAGTGGGCCACCTGAAAAATTAGGCTGCCGCCACAGCCGTCACCACAACACTGTTACCACTCAGGCACCTATATTAGTAGTAACAGAAATCCTTCTTGCCTATGTCTTCGACTAGTGCATGTGTGTCAAACGCTGTTTCAGTTGGTGAAATTTGAAATACCCCCCCCCCGCACAAACAAGTTGTCCTTTACACAGTGAAGGGTTGCGTTCATCTTGTTAACTTCAATCAGGATTGATTCTTTGCCGTGAGAAAGCAATCACGTAAAAAGAAAGCTCTTCTAGTTGTTAACATTTTCCTTGCAATCTTGCCAGACTATCAGATGTCACTTACTAGACCATGTCACACTCGGCCACAACAAACTTACAACTTCATTAGATAAACGTCTAACCCTGATATCGAAACCGAAACATTGTTCTGCTCTTATTTGTCCCGTAGTTGTGTCGTGGGAAGAGCGAATCTTTGAAGGAAGGGAGGATATGAAGGGTATAGGGGACGTTAACGCATTGGTTATACTATTAAGGCCTTATTCAGCCAACAATATGCGGTACACTATGCTGAACAGCTGCAACAAATTGCCAGTAGAAAACTTGTTGAGAGGGAGGAGAGCCTGATGAAATTCAGGGAAACCGGAGAAAATATTCGCAGATGATGCGGGTAAAGAGCCACAGAGAATAAACTGGATGACGTTTATTTAACAACACAATAACCACCGAACTTACACTAAAGTAGGCTACAGAGCCTATACTTTAGAATATTTGAAGAATTTGATGACCTTCTCAAACCGTTGACCAATTCATTTTGTGTTATTTTAAAGCAGGGGTGTGCCCCTTTTAAGTCTCCAGGTCAGACCGACTTAAAATTAATGGTAAAAAGAGTCAAGACCTTAAATGGTGGACTATAACGCAGGTATTATGCCACTTTATAAAACTAAATTAGGTGCTGTATGGGCTACTATACACATACATGTGATTTTTTAGTCATCTAATTCGACTAGAATGACTGGAATGACTAGAATAGATTATACCCCTATACGCCCGTGCTTCTAGATGGCTCAGCCCACCAACTCAAGTTAAAAAATAAAACTGCTTAAAGGGCGTCCACTGTCCAGTGTGTTCACGGATTAAGAAAGCCATAAAAAGCTACAAAAAGCAGAAAAAAAGGGTAATCAAATTTCCCACCCGCCCCAAGCGTACTTGTCCCGCCGAAGTTGTGAGGGGTGGGGGGGCCGCCGCCCACAGAGATTTTGGAGCCATTGGCCCCATCAGACCCCTAGGCGGCCCTGACTATGCAAGAGAGCCGCAGAGTACGAAAAACTCTATATTAAAACAACAGTCAAAAAGGACGTTTCGATTGGCAGTATACCCAGCCGTTTTCAAGTCAATAATAAAAAAATAAAAAACAATAATTAGCAGTCTATGCCATCCCAAAAGGATGAAATCAAAGAAATAAAGGTGGACTAAAAAATTATCCCTGGACAAAACCTGAACATAACAAAATAAATCCTACCTGGAGAGAAAGAATATCAAGTCCTGCTCGTAGGCAGGCAAAATCTGCTACTTTTTACGTCTGTTAAATCATGAACATCACTTGAGAATGCTGAGGATAGTTTTAGTCTTCTGTACAGCTGTACTGGCTGAGAAGACTATTGCACCGAATTTGTCCGTCCGTCTGTCGCTTTTTTTAACTTCGGAATGGTACCAGATAGAGACGACCACTATTGACAACGTTAGTTTCATTGTCAAACGTAAGTTAAAAAACACGGCAAGTTAAAACATCGTTACTTCCTTATAGCTAACAGGCTTCTTTGACGTAACTAAATGAAATAATAACATTTGATGGTCGAATTGAAATCCGAAGTATAACACGCAGCCGAAAATACAAAAGGATTTTAGCTTCGTTTAAAATAGTCTCGTCGCTTGTTGCATGAGTGAATAGGCTTACCTTCGAAGAAAATTCTCCATTAGGCCTATCTGTTACTTAAGATACAACAAAACTGCAGTTAATAAAATTAGGCCTAAAGTCACGTTACCACGGCAACGTCAAGTTGCTACGAGTTGCTGCTGGATGCACCAACAGCATTTAAACCCGCGTATCTCCCCGTCACTTCTCTAGTACCACTGATCTATATAGGCTACGTTCTGCATTACGTTGTGAATTACGTTGTAACACTAGATGTGTGCCCGGAGGCACACCGTGTTTACAAATGAATAGGCTTGGCGTACAATCCAAATCTCCGTTTGCTGCTACTTACGAAATTAAAACTACAGGTAAATTAGGCCTAAAAGTTGACAGTTATGCCAAAAATGTAAAATAGGCCTAAGCTAACTTATTTTTAACCGGCAATTGTGATGGTTATTGCTTTTAGATTATATAACAGAGATCGTTGTTGCATTGCGTGATAGAGGTGTGTGACTCAACATTGGAAGTGGCAGAACTGTGCACAAGACCGGTTGCGACTACGTAGTCGCTTTAGCCGCTTGTTTTTCTTTTAATAGGACATACCCTCTCACTATTTTCGCGTATCCTGCGTGAAATAAGCTTTTGCAACAATTACGTACGTTGAACTGCATGTAGCAAAACCTCCACACGACGTAAAAATTAGGTAAATGAATGAGGTTGCAACACTTACAGACGACTGAACTAGTATTTCAAAAAAATGAGTCTCACAGGGAACCCAACATGAAAGCAAGCATCTTTAATTCTTTAACAGAAAATAAACCAAATGCAAACTCATGTGGGCCTATTCACGCACAAACAGAAAAGAAACTAACAACAGAGCAAGAAGCCGAATACCAACAGTAAATCCCAATCCCAAACAGTATCTTGGCCTCAGATATATTGAAAGCATTACCTCGAGAGCCTTTTAGGACTTACCCCCAACAAGCAAACCCAAGAAAGTGCCCATAGGTCTCCCTTGTGGAATGGGAAAAGAGATTTATGGATTTGGGCATAATATGCTGGCATGCAAGAGATCTGAGCCAGGAGCCAGGCAGGCTGGACGCCGACCAATGGTTCTGTGTGCAATTCAATCACTGCGGGTTGCAAACAGTGTCCCATCTCTCGAGTCCAACGGATCCACCCAGTGAAGAATGGCGGAAGCTGTCTCCCAACGATGCTCCACTCCCTTTTCCATGTTCTTCCACTGGGCGAAGATAATCCATCAGTCGGGCTAAAACGGCGGCGACTTTAGAAGTGGCGATCAATGCTTTACATTCCCTTCACTGAGAGACGGAAACACAAAATTACGAACCATGAACGCAACGTTTTCCACATGATAAGCATGGACGCGTCACGACACAATACAAACCGCAACTTCTATCACTTTAAGTCGAACTTTGTCAGCTTACATTTGCCATTCTTTGGAGTAAAAAAAAAACCCATAGGCTTTTATGGTAATAGGATTTTATTTGTGCACGCGAAGTCAGCGTTAAAATACAATGTGAATGTGAATTGGAAACAAGCCAACAACAAAATTCGCACCTAGTGTAGTGCTAAGCAAGTTAAAGCACTTATTTTATGCCACCTTTAGCCAAAACCACTTAGGGCATATATACTTCGTCCCTATTTTTGTCCTGCGCGTAAGTAGATTTTGCAACTTTTACAATTACATACGTTTGAATGAATGCAGCAAAATCATCTGGTAAGTAGGGAAAAAAAACAGGACATACGTTTGCATACGTTTGAATTAACGTTGTAAAATAGCGACCTACAGGAAAGCCAACATGGAGGCATGTACCTTTACGACACCTAGTGCAGTTGGGTAAACTGTTACACACCATGCAAAAATCCCAGACTGCCTGCCTGGCGAAGGTCTCCCACGATGCAACGCGACAACTAACAATGCCTTCAAAATCGGAAAACAACAGACTACAATCTTGAGTACAATTTCGTCGTATATCATTATTGTGCGCGCAGCGCATCTTGAGTCCTGCAGGTATTTTATGAGCGGCTACGTACGTCTTCCTGGAGGTAGCGGCTTTAATCAACGGCCGCCATTGTATTTGTAACCATCTTGGATATCAACAAGGCACTCTGCTACCAAAAATATACAATGTATTATCTGTGTTCGTTCTGGAGCGAACTCAAGATTGGCCGCGGACACTATACTACCGTGCAAACTATACCTGAATAAGCAGTAAAGTTAAAAAAAATCACTTTCAGAAGCAACTGAGGAAATAAAGCCATTGCAAATGAGTTAAAATTCACAAAATTTCAACCCTTAGATCAGGGCCGTTATCAAGTCGGGGAAAAATTGAAAAATGGATAAAAACACAAACCTAAACCATGAAACTCAAGAAAACACTAGTTCAAGGTCTCACATTCCAACAGGATGCAAGATCAAGAAACTCAATCCTAACATTTAAAAAGCTTAAACACTTACAACCCATACAACCATATGACGGTTAAGCGTTTGAACCTTTTAAATGTTAACATGCAGTATGTTGACCTTACATCTTGTTGGACTGTAAGACCTTGAACTAGTGCCTTCCTCACCTGCATGATTTAGGTTTAGGTTTTAGTCTTCTGTACAGCTGTACCGGCTGAGAAGACTATTGCAACGACTTTGTCCGTCCGTCCGTCGCCTTTTTCAACTTCGCAACGGTACCAGAAATTGACGACCACTGTTTACAACGTTCGATTCAGTGTCAAAAGTTAGTTAAATAACATGACAAATTAAAACATCGTTGCCTCCTTATAGCTAATAGACTTCTTCGACGTAACTAAATTACATAACATTCCATCGTCGAATTGATATCCTAAAGATTTTTCTTACCGCAACCGTAAAAACAAAAACATTTTAGCTTCATTTAAAAGAGTCTTGTCGCATTGTTGCGTGAATGAATAGGCTTACGATCGAACCAAATTCTCCATTAGGCCTATCCGTGCTACTTACGAAACTAAAACTGCCGTTAAAAAAATTAGGCCTAAAAAATGAAAATTAGATCTAAAATCACGTTACCATGGCAACGTCAATAGTTGCTACGAGTCGCTGCTGCAGCGTTTCTCCTGTCCCTTCCCTACTACCACTGATCTATATTAGGCTACGTTGCAACACTAACTGTGTGCGCGGAGGCATACTGTGTTGCAAAAATGAATAGGCTTACTGTATACAATCCAAATCTCTTTTAGTTTACGAAATTAAAGTTGTAAATTACGCCTAAACGCTTACAATTATGCCTAAAACGTAAAATAAGCTTAAAAGCTACGGGCAATCCTGATGGTTACTGTTTTTAGATTACATAATAGAGACAGCTGTTGTAGAGCATGATAGAGGTGTGCGCCTCAACATTGGAAGTGGAGGAACTGTACAGAAGACCAATGCGAGTAAGATAGTCGCTGTAGCCTCTTGTTTAACCAAGTTTTAAATATTTTTCTTCTTCAACTTATTAACGGCACTTATCTGAGGGACGAAACGTTGCGATTTTTAAGTCACTAGCACTTATAAACTATTCTTGGTCACGTGGAATACGGCATTGTTGGCTGGCTACCAAAGGTAGCTTAAAAATTAAAACTATTAAAACTATTAAAGGTTATAGTTTTAATCCAAATGACGATATATGTTAATGACAATATATGTTAATGGCAAAAAGCTACTCTGCACCACCGGACGAACCAGTTCTGCCACATTATTGGTGGCAATTCACCAAAGAAAAGGACAGATAGCGACATCCAGCGCTCCCTTTATAGACATATGAACATAGGTGGTGCCACCTGGAAGGTGGACCACACAACTATACACAAGAAAGGGCCCTGGCGGCCAATAAGTACAATACCAAGGGATGCCTCTGTAATGGAGGCATATCCTTGGACTCTCCAAGGAGGACAAACAAAATCTTTCGAACAATGTGAATGTATATATCAGTTAAGACAACGGTATTCGGCAACAATGCAGTAAGAAAGCTGAAGAAAATCGAGTGGCGAAACAACGAAGTCATATTTCCAACTACTCATTTGTCAGTAGCTCCTTGGCTGTCTAGCTGTAGTTTTGTGATCATGTTTATTTTCTTTTTTCTTTTCCGTGAAATTGTGGGGCATAAGATTCCGCAGTGGGCCACCATGCTCTTAACCACTCACTTACGCAACTGTCTATAGTATTGTTTGACCTAAGTTAAGGCTAGATTTGTTTAAATACGGGCGCAAATAACCAATGTATTGCCGTGCCTTTCCTAGCATATCCATCCTTCCTTTCTTCCGCCCTTTCACATATCAGACTCGTTACACAAGAGCACAACGAAAAAAAAAAACAGAGTCACTTTTCTGTAGATAAGACTGACAAAATGTGCTAACGCTCTGGTTAACATAAACTGCGTAACACAAACAGCACTCGTCCGAGTTGCGTCTAATGCGCCAATGCTGTAGCCAATTTCACAAACGACGCACGGTAACATATACCCTTTCCTCTTAATTGGAGGAGTGTTTCGCATTTTGAATCTTTTATGGAGGCACTTCTTCAATCTCAGTGATCAAAATCCTGATTCAACGTGCCTATTTCGGTTAAATTAGCCTTTTTAAATTAATGGGGTTATATATATGCACAATAAACGTCGCTTCTACTATTGACAGACCCTTATTTACGAATACTTAAAGATATGAAGGACCAAAGATAGATTTCAACAAGAACATGTGCGGCAAACTAACGCAAAACATTATCTGTCTCTCTCCGATTTTTTTTTAAGCGTGATGGAAACGCCTTATCAGCTAAATGCAGGCATTAAAATTGCGTTTTCAACTTCCCGACCACAAATCGCTGAAACACAGCGACGACAGAACTCCACTTGGGTAACCGAGCAAACTGATACATTATATATTTAGCATTCTACGCTGATCACTACCATAAAAAATTCATGAAGACAACACCGATATATCCACGCAAAGTTGGCGCACAAACTAGAAAGTTAACTATAGATACTGCACCTTAACTCTTCCAAGCCTACGCTTGGTCCTGGTGATAATTGCGGCCACCAATACCTCTGATAATGATTTGCCTTCGCACTGCTTCTGAATTATGTAGTGTGATAGACTATTAGCAGACACATTAGTAGCCGCAGCTACCGCCAGGGCCACGCGTAGGTTTGGAAGAGGTAAGATGCGATGTGTAGTCAACTTTCTAATTTGAGCTCAAACTATGCGAATCTAGAATTATAAAATTTATGAAGTTATCAAACTTATCGAATCTAGATAATCTATATGGTTGGACCAAGTCATTTTATCAAGTTTAAGGCCCATCACCAGAAACTTATCGAAGACGAAAGGGGTCGAGTGTATGGAGGTGGGGGAGGAGCCAGAAATTTTAAACTGGAATTAGTTTCCGTTTTTGGCCATTATTTTCTGGTTTTTTTTTGCTATTTCCTGCCTTTCACCGTATATTTTTTTGGGTAGTTTTATCCTGCCACTTGCTATTTCCAATGGAGGCCCATTTTTTCTGACTCAAACTATTGCCGCGGGATGGGGAGACGTGATCATCCCATATTTACTGAGACTCGTACCCGGAGAAATCACCTTAGGCTCGTAAATCCCAGGTATACATATATAACCTGAATTGCAGAAGGAGCATCTTTTGGTCTGAGAGTGGTTCCAGTTTGGAACTCTCTCTCTAATGACATTGTTTCGGCACCGTCCTTACAAATTTTCCGCAAAAAAACTTAAAACGTGTGACTTATTGCGCTCTGACAACTGCCTTTGAGGACCATATTTCTTCCTTTTTAATCGCCATTTCTTCCCTCAAGAAGTCTTGACATTCTTTTGTAATTTTGACGTGCATTTGCTAATGCGTATTTGCTTAAGTATTTTGTTTTTTAATTGCGTGCTTTTAGTAGTCTAACCCGCCCCTTGCATGTCCACTTTTTTCTTTTAAAAGGAGCAAAGAATGTAATTTTATTATTATTAACTTCGACCCAGTTGATTCTGAATTAGACCCATTCTAGATCACAACTATACCCTGTAGCGTAACTACAGAAAATCAGAAGACGCTACCAGTCTTTGTAATGCGGCACTTTCCATACGTATCGAGGTCACACAAAGCCAACAGGTGAACAAAACACCAACTATTATTTCACCCAATTTAAAAATACGAAAATCACACAGCTGCACCCCCAGGGCACCAGTTTAAATAGCCTGGACCTCTCCTGCATTCGCTCAGATCAGGTCAATTCCTTTCCCCTGTAATTTGTTTTCATTCTCTCGATATTTTACCTCCCCACACTGCTTTGACAGTTAATTTATTAGGAATTGAGAATTTTAAATAAGTTTTTTTTTTCTTTAACCTTTTAATGCGTTCTGACTACGCGTAACTCGTGTATCACCAAAATATGGTTGGTGGGGGTGTGCGAGCCACCCTCCCCAACAAAATTTCTGAGTCAGAAAAAAGGGGACTGAGTTGTAAATAACTAAAGGCAAAATGAAACTTTCGAAAACGGTTGAGGAAAAAATTGCAACTCAAAAGAAAAAATATCTTCGAATTTCGGATAAATTCTGGAATCCACTCGGAATTTTCAGCCTTGCACCTATCACGGGTTATCAGTACAAGTTTTTGTGTTTAATCACTAACTTCTTTTTAAAGGCTAGCATTTAGATTTCGTGTTAAAGGCATGCCTTTAGTGTTAAATGCTGGCCTTTATTTTTGTGCAGTCACCCTTTACGTTTTAAAGCTTGCCTCCACTTTACTAGCCTTTGCCACAGGACAACAATGTGTACCAGTAAGTGCAAGTCTTTAGATTCTGAAGGCCTTAAATGCTCGCCTTTTCTTTAAAGGCTAACCTTAGCTACAGGATAAAAGTGCAATATACCTATTTTAAGATTCGAAAGGCGTGCCTTTAGTTTTAAATGCTAGACTTTAGCTAAACGGCTTGCCTTTGACAAGGATTTCAGTATAACACGCCAGAAAAGGCTAGCCTTTAGTTGGCAACGAGCACTTTTCTGGAAGCTGGGAATTGGAAAAGTACGCTTCAGGAAAGCCTATACTTCTCAACCAGTACTCAGCAGCGTTGCAGCGTTTTTACTCTCTAAAATACATTGCTATTCCCAGAATGTAGAAGAAATGTAGGCCTTAAGGTCAATTATATTAACCTAGCACATCATAAAAGCATAAAATCTGTTTTAACTTAAATTCTTTACTACTGTACGGGTGTTCATTGAGTGATGGCCATAGCCTCCGAGTAAAGAAGTTATGTCGTGCAACGATTGTGCATTTGATTCTTCAGCCCCACCGAAAGGGTGGGGATAAAAGTGGGGATTTTTACTTCAGGACTGGTCCTGTCACGTGCATTTACACTCCCCCGAAACGTTGAGTTTTTAACCGTAGCGTTTAACCTCAGGTTAAAATGCAACATTTGACACGAAAGGAATGGAAGTTATCAAGCTTGTGGAGAAAATTAAGCCAATGGCTTTTTTTTTTTAATGTTGACGAAGCCATAGGCTTTGTCTATACTCCAGGCTTTATTTACTGGTATTTCATTTTTACTTTCAACGACCTTTCCAGATTTTTCAATGAGTTGCAACAACCCAGAATTACTTAATCTGTAGGTCTGTACTAATCACACTAAGAATATGATTTTTACGATTTTTCAGCGAAGTCGTTTAGCCAAGTAGAATACACTAATCTGACATATCGTGTTCTAAAATAAAAATAAAAAAGTGTAAAAACATGTGAATAGAGCAGTAAGGTTGCACGTGGACGAAACAAAAAGGTAACACTGCGGTATATGAAACCTTACAGGAACGTTTATTTGTGTCCCTTTGCTGTTTTGACTTTGGATAAGTTAAACCTTACCTTAAACATCAAACGAGTTCGATTTTGTTTGTTAATAACGTGTTATTCCCTCGCCGACACGACGAGTTTTTGACCCTCGCGTATTAAAATATACGCAACACACATTGGCACTGATATGTATGGATATTGCAGGTACTTTTGTGCACTTATGTAGTATCTTATATATATAGCAAACCAACACGTAGACAACAAATCCTCGATCAAAACACCATCCAGCACAACCTAACAGACACCATGGGAAGTCACCAGTTCAGGATTCCATTGACAGAACAAAATGTCATCAGGACGGGATCCCAGGCTGCGAGGCAATTTTTAAAAGAACCTAATGGCACGCCATGGCTTTAATGGACGTTCCAGGCCAGCGTCGTTATCTCACAGCAACACCATTAGCCCTGATGAAGGAGCTTTCGGCAAGAGATCAGCGACTTCGGATCTTCCCTTCTTTAACGCAACTTCACTTACTTCACGAAGCAAATACTCACGGCAAAGAAACGCCAGCTCTCATTTCCCGCCAAGAAAATTTGGCATTGCAAAGCCACTGTGCTCTACTGCAGAAAGTCTCGATTTCAAACCGACATTCTCCCCAACGTTGACGAACACAAAATTAAAACTTTCGTTGTGTATTTACCGACTGGTTTACGGCTCGTCTCAAGACGGGAGAATTTAGTTATACAGCAGCGACAGCGCCATATTGGCTACGAGGCACAGTGCTTACACTTCTCACAGAATTTCCCCGAGTAAAAAAAAAAAATTTCCCTATTTTTTCTCTGTGCAAAAAAGAAATTCCTTTTTTAACTTCCCTTATTTAATTTCCTTTCATCACACCACTAAATTTTAACAATTCCTAATTAAAAAAAAAAAATATGAGCCCGTTTTAGTGGCACAGGAGCGGTACCTATTGACGTAAATAGATAATAAAATTCAAACGACTACCTGTCTTATTAGAACTAGTCCTCCTGCCGTTTCTGCCAAAAGTGATGTATATGGATGGACCTGTAAAAATTAGTAATCCCACAATTTTCGGGATTTTAGCCTAAATAAACCAGCAACGGACGAGAAATAAACTCTAACCAAATTGTAAACTGGGGTTGGGTAAGGTTTAAAATGTAAACACGCGTTTGTTGGAGTAGAAGTTTTGAAATGGTGGGTCTGTATGGATCATTTATGGTTAGAACTAGGGCGGTATCTGGTCACCTTCGAACCTCTAACTTTCGTTCTTGATTAATGAAAACATTCTTGGCAAATGCTTTCGCAGTAGATCGTGAGTCACTAAGAGAAAATTGCAACCTGCAAATAATACACAGAATTTCCCCATTTTTTTTTCTTTATTCCCTGTTAAATATTTTTTTCCCCTTTCAAGAGCATTTTTCTCCTAAAAAGGGAAAATTCCCCTGTAAGTGGAAGCACTGACGAGGCTAGCATCTGGAGAGCTAGCTACAAGGGGCACTACATTAAAATGGAGGGAAAACAACGGATCTTCTAGTCAAGACAGCGCACTGTGAGCGGATTTCTTAGCCTGAAAACGTTGTTTTCTCCAATCCCTTATGCTGCGAGGTTGCAATCGAAAAAGATTCCACTTGCTAAAAAATTTCAGCAACTGTCAACAAATCGAAAAAAAATCCAGCGTTTTAGCCCTAAGAAATCCGCTCTAACAGCAAGACGCCCTTCTTTTTTCCCTCCAGTGCTCCTTGCAGCTAACCCAATTACTGGCTCCAGCAAAGAGTTATATAAAATACAGCTTTTTTATGTTGGTTTCGTTCCTTTTTTTTTGCTTTCGTTCTCTTTTATTTTTCTTTCGTTCTTTGTTATACTGTGCGCAATACAAAGCGGAACGAAAGCAATTTATAAGGGAACGAAAGACCAAAAAAAAAAGGAACGAACCCAACGTAAAAAAAGCTGTAATATGACGTTATTGTCACTGTATAGCAACAATCTAAAGTGACTCTCCTCCTTTGTTGTAGATCTTGAATTGTTACTGTATCT